>JAVTVY010021609.1:0-87067 GCA_036873755.1 Hanleya hanleyi | reverse complement strand
GTCTATATATGACCCTGTAGGCCTGTTTGATAGGGGTTTCCCTATTTTAGGGGTAAAGTCCGTGTTCCGCTTTTTATATTTTCGGGACAAATCGTAAATTTAGTTTAATCACCTCAAGGTCCAGGGAAAACCCGGTGCTTGTCGATTGGCTGTCTAACGCATGAGGTGGCCACCGATTGGCTCTTTTTTCCGGCAAATCCATTGGTTCTTTTATCGACCGCTCATCGGTTCATTTTATCGACCGCTCATTGGTCCAAATGGGACTGTGCACCCTGGCCAGGTTACATTTCAATCCCCTCAAGCTACCCATAGGAAAATCCCAGGTTAAAGGAAACCCCATAGAATAACATGGAAAAACCCGGACGGTTACCATGGTCACGACACTATCAGGTTCATGGTACATGCATTCCATACGTCTATGGTTACAGTGGTTACAGTTTTCAAGGTCAAGAATCCTTCGCGGAGCCAGGTGTTCGGCACGTGAGCTCAGTCACACAGACACGTAGGCGCCAGACCAGGTGTTCTTGCGTGCGACCGGATAATCCGCGCATGCGCGCGGCTGGGCCGGAAAAATTCCGGATGGAACACCCGGTGGGGAAAAACCCGGATGTTGAAGAGGTCCCGGATGTTAAACCAGGGTACCCGTGAAGGTTAACAAGACTTGCCTGCCTGCCTGCCTGACGTCATAGATGACGTGAACATCCCTCAAATAGTGGTCTACACTCCGAGAGCTACAAAATGACACCTCTCACGACACATTCGGACCAATAGTGGTCCATCTCTACCCAAAACACACCCCCACGCAGACCCAAAATGCCTGCTTTCTATACTACGGCCAGACTGCGCATGCACAGAATATTGAAAACAGACGATACATTAGTCCAGTCGGATGCTCCTCCACGAGATCTTCAAAATAAGACCTCATACGACGCAATCGGACCAATAGTGGCCCAGCTCGACCCCAAAACGTCTACTCCAATACTTCCTGCATACTGCGCATGCGTACAGTGACTTTTTTCAAAAAAATTCAACCAATGGCGTCCAGACCCCACCCATCGTGTTCTACGTGGTGAAACGTGAAAAACAAGATGCCACAACCCATACCGCAATGAGCATGTGTGGGTTTCCCATTTGGTTCGACATTGACCACTGAGCCAGTATGGGCCGTACAGATTAACATTGGCAGTCACTGGGGTCTGGTATGTAGGGGGAGATCACTCTTCTTCATTTCACCGGAAGTGATTTTTGATCGTGACCTTTGACCCGGATTTGACGTCATCGTGACATCACCGGATGTGACGTAAGCTCCGCGACCAGCCACACATTTTGAGCCATATTTTTTCTAATGAATTTGTTCTCTTCCTACTACTGGGCGATTTTCCTACTACTGAGCGATTTGGGGTATACCGCGGCCTGCGGGGGGGGGGGAGTTCCCCCGTATATATTTTCGCTATCGCTAAGGCTAGAGAGCTAAAACTTACCACACTATAGCTTTGGGTCAAGCTCTACAAGAAAAAATACACGATGGCCGCCATGATGACGTCACTGTGACGTCATTTTCAAAAAGAGCATTTTTGGACGGTTTTGCGGTAAATCTGTTGGAATTTTTAATTTTTGTTTTTTCTTCGCAAAAACTGCATGATAAAGTAGTAAACAATACTCTGATATGAAATAAAATAAGTTTTGTCCACTTTTCTATAAAGAAAAGCAAAATTATTGAAGAAATATGACGAAAACATCAATTTTCTGGTACCCCACATGGCCGAGAGGGAGTTTAACGAATGAGGGGATGTTTTCTGACGATACTAAGACATATGGTTTCAGTAAAACGCATAGAACCGCGTTGAATCAACATGCTTAATTTTTGCGTAATTTTTGAAGAAATATGACTAAACATCACTTTTCTGGTACCCCCACATGGCCGCCATTTTGATGCTCTGCTCTGCTAATATTATTATGTGAAAAGTCAAGGAGTTTCACCTCTCAATGTTTTGTCGTTCCGGAGATAGGAGCAAAAAACCAACGGGAGGGGGAGGGGGGGGGGGGCGGAAAGTGCCCCTCCCAAAGGTAGGTTTAAAACGCACACGTTGTAGCCAGTTGTTTTTATGTTTTCTTGTTTTGTGTGTGGGTATTTTCTTTCCAGGGTTATTAAACCTGTTATGGTCAACGCAAAAAATACCTTGTACAAACGAATTAGCTCAGCGACATATCCAGGTTGTGTTTTTGGAGGGAATACGTGTTTTGTACATTTTGGAGGGAATTTATATGCATAAACATGCATCGTTTCCTCCGCTTAACCACTTTTCCCTCTGACAAACATGCAGTGGGGAATATGTATTTCACAAACACGTCTGGGGTTTTTTTTGTCTTGCAAATATTTGGGGGAAGGGGGGAGCTATTGCCCCCCATGCCTCGCTTGTCTACGGCCATGAGTTAAGAGCAACCCACCCGAACTCCAAGAACTCCAGGAACCTGAATTTTAAGTTCAATTGTCGTCAAACGTCTAGTACGATGGTGGGAATGCCGGATAATTCGAAGGGTGCAGAAGTACTAATATTCTTCAGTGAATTTTTAGAAAGAGTAGAGAGAACACATTTCTCACAATTTCTTTTTTTTCTTTTTGAGAGCTATAGGATTATTTCTCTCCGCTAAATTGAATGCGTATAGATCTACACTACAATCTGTGGAGACGTCACAGGTTGAGTACCGGTAAGTAGTATATAAAGGTTATATTGTCGCAATGGCTCCTCACTGCGCATGCGCAGAAAAAAACGGACGTGCGCAGGTCTGTGGGCACAGGTGTTCTGCGCAAGTGGTTGCCATGGTGATGTCACTTCCGGTTTCTATGGGGCATGTATTCCTCCGCGGTGATGCAGTCTGGCGGTGATGCGGTGGTGGGGAGAAGCTTCCGCGGACAGAAAGTAGTCCCAAATACGTGGGTTTTCGTGAGAATTATCTGGAATGTTCGGCAATCTTCAGGGGCCCCTAGTGTACCGATTGAGTGGAGTAAGGTGTCAAAGTGAAGCGCTGCTACAGGGCCATCCAGTTATGGGTGGGTGCATATAAAAGTTTCTACAGAAAAAAAGCGGAACACGTACTTTATCTCTAAAATAGGGGAAACTCCTATCAACCCTATCCAAAAGGGATAATATCGGCCCCCAAGCTTATCGGGGCCTGTCTATCAAGTCATGGGTGGGTGCATGTAAAATGAGAATTTGTCCCCGAAAATATAAAAAGCGGAACACGGACTTTACATCTACAATAGGGCCTGCTTCGCACATTTGCATCTATGCGGGGAAAATGCCTGTATGGGGTATGGGGGAGGTCATTTGGGGGGGGGGGCATTTTACTATGGGTTGTTTGGTCTTGTTTTTCACGTCTCGCCACGAAAAACACGATGGTAAGGGTGCCGGAGGTAAGCGGTGAAATTTTTCGAAAAAGTCACGGAGGTCTGGATAGGCCCATGGGCCCATACTGGCTAAGGGGGAGAGGTCCATACTGGGAAATTCACACATGTTCAATGCGATTTGGGTTGCTTGGTCTTGTCGGTCTTACTGAGACGCATTGAGATTTCAGTCTGCAGCCATTTACTGCCCCATATACGGGATTACTGGGAGACGCACCGAGGTTTCTGTCTGCAGCCATATACTACCCCACACACGGGATTACTGGGAGACGCACCAAGATTTCTGTCTACAGCCATATACTGCCCCACACACGGGATTACTGGGAGACGCACCGAGATTTCTGTCTGCAGCCATACACTGCCCCACACACGGGATTACTGGGAGACGCACCGAGATTTCTGTCTGCAGCCATATACTGCCCCACACACGGGATTACTGGGAGACGCACCGAGATTTCTGTCTGCAGCCATATACTGCCCCACACACGGGATTACTGGGAGACGCACCGAGATTTCTGTCTGCAGCCATATACCGCCCCGCACACGGGATTACTGGGAGACGCACCGAGATTTCTGTCTGCAGCCATATACTGCTTCGCACACGGGATTACTGGGAAACGCACCGAGATTTCTGTCTGCAGCCATATACTGCCCCAAACACGGGATTACTGGGAGACGCACCGAGATTTCTGTCTGCAGCCATATACTGCTTCGCACACGGGATTACTGGTAGACGCACCGAGATTTCTCCCTGCAGCCATATACTGCCCCGCACACGGGATTACTGGGAGACGCAGCGACATTTCTGTCTCCAGCCATATACTGCTTCGCACACGGGATTACTGGGAGACGCACCGAGATTTCTGTCTGCAGCCATATACTGCTTCGCACACGGGATTACTGGGAAACGCACCGAGATTTCTGTCTGCAGCCATATACTGCCCCACACACGGGATTACTGGGAGACGCACCGAGATTTCTGTCTGCAGCCATATATTGCTTCGCACACGGGATTACTGGGAGACGCACCGAGATTTCTGTCTGCAGCCATATACTGCCCCACATACGGCATAACTGCGAGACGCACCGAGATTTGTCTCTGCAGCAATACAATGCTCAACCCACGGAATTACTGGGAGACGCACCGAGATTTCTGTCTGCAGCCATATACTGCCCCACATACGGCATTACTGCGAGACGCACCGAGATTTGTGTCTGCAGCAATACAATGCTCAACACACGGCATTACTGCGAGACGCACCGAGATTTCTGTCTGCAGCCATATACTGCCCCACATACGGCAGTACTGCGAGACGCACCGAGATTTGTGTCTACAGCAATACAATGCTCAACACACGGCATTACTGGGATACGCACCGAGATTTGTATCTGCAGCAATACAATGCTCAACACACGGCATTACTGGGAGACGTACCGAAATTTGTCTCTGCAGCAATACAATGCTCAACACACGGCATTACTGGGAAACGCACCGAGATTTCTGTCTGTAGTCATATACTGACCCACATACGGCATTACTGCGAGACGCACCGAGATTTCTCTCTTCAGCCATGTACTGCCACACACACGGCATTACTGCGAGACGCACCGAGATTTGTCTCTGCAGCAATACAATGCTCAACACACGGCGTTACTGGGAGACGCACCGAGATTTCTGTCTGCAGCCATATACTGCCCCACACACGGCATTACTGCGAGACGCACCGAGATTTGTCTCTGCAGCAATACAATGCTCAACACACGGCATTACTGGGAGACGTACCGAGATTTCTTTCTGCAGCCATATACTGCCCCACACACGCCATTACAGCGAGACGCACCGAGATTTCTCTCTGCAGCCATATACTGACCCACAAACGGCATTACTGGGAGACGCATCGAGATTTCTCTCTGCAGCAACATACTGCTCCACACACGGCATTACTGGGAGACGCGCCGAGTTTTCCATCTGCAGCCGTATATTGACCCACATACGGCATTACTGCGAGACGCACCGAGATTTGTGTCTGCAGCAATACCATGCTCAACACACGGCATTACTGGGAGACGCACCGAGATTTTTCTCTGCAGCCATATACTGCCCCACACACGGCATTACTGTGAGACGCACCGAGATTTGTCTCTGCAGCAATACAATGCTCCACACACGGCATTACTGGGAGACGCACCGAGATTTGTATCTGCAGCAATACAATGCTCAACACACGGCATTACTGCGAGACGCACCGAGATTTCTATCTGCAGCCGTATACTGACCCACACACGACATTACTGGGAGACGCACCGAGATTTCTGTCTGCAGCCATATACTGCCCCACATACGGCATTCCTGCGAGACGCACCGAGATTTGTCTCTGCAGCAATACAATGCTCAACACACGGTATTACTGGGAGACCGCACCGAGATTTCTGTCAGCACCCAAATACTGCCCCATATACGGCATTACTGCGAGACGCACCGAGATTTGTCTCTGCAGCAATACAATGCTCAACACACGGCATTACTGGGAGACGCACTGAGATTTCTCTCAGCAGCCATATACTGACCCACACACGGCATTACTGGGAGACGCACCGAGATTTCTGTGTGCAGCCATATACTGACCCACACACGGCATTACTGGGAGACGCACAGAGATTTCTCTCTGCAGCCATATACTGACCCACACACGGCATTACTGGGAGACGCACCGAGATTTCCGTCTGCAGCCATATACTGCCCCACACACGGCATTACTGCGAGACGCACCGAGATTTGTCTCTGCAGCAATACAATGCTCAACACACGGCGGTACTGGGTGACGTACCGAGATTTCTCTCTACAGCCATATACTGTCCCACACACGGCATTACTTGGAGACGCACCGAGATTTCTGTGTGCAGTACTAGATTGCCAAACACACGGCAGTACTGAGAGACGCACCGACACTTCTATATGCAACAATACACTGCCCCACACACGGCGCTACTGGGAGACGCACCGAGATTTGTCCCTGCAGCAATACAATGCTCCATATACCACATTACTGGGAGACGCACCGAGAATTCTCATTGAGGCAATACAATGATAAATTATGGGGAAAATATTTCGCGCTAAAAACATGTCTTGTGTGTCATTTACGTGTTCCTGGAAATTACAATAAGCAAATACAAAAACAACAACATCACACTATTTTATGGCATATGAAAAAATGATTCAATTTTGTGTTTCAGCTGTGTAAATATTATTGTCGCAGTTTAAATAAGCAATTTAATACCATGAATATACCTTCTGGCATATGTTCGAGGCGAAAAGTACTGTGCAGAGTTGTGTTCCTTGATTACTGGGAGACGCACTACTGGGAGACGCACCCGCTACTGCCAGACGCACCGGCTGCGGGGCTGCAGTCATCCCCTTCTCCTATTATGCATAGTATATATTATTTATGCATATACCAGGTATGTCCATGCATAATAGGAGGGTTTGATTTTAATAGTTTCTTTTTTGAAATTAGCATTTATTATCTAATTTCTCTGCAAGAGCCTCAGGCGCCTCAAACATAAAATCTACCAAGTTAGCTGACAGTGTGATCTTTCAACTGCAATAATACTTTCAATGCTTTGTTTGCAGAAATTGTTTTATATATTATAAAACATAGGCGATATTGCGCAGTTAAATCTGCTCTAGTAATCAAAATTGTATGGGAATAATATCATCGACTTTGCCATTTTGAGCCATTTTTCTAAACAACAACAACAACAACAAGCAGCGTCGACTGACGTTTGAAATTGAGATTTTATCTGTTTTTGACTTTTTGTAAACAGTTTAGCACGGATTTTTCAATATATCCAAAATATGACAACTTGAACCAAAATAATATTTCGATATATCTCGGCAGATGTGGTGTCAATGTGTCATATTTTAGATATATTAAAAAATACATGCTTAAACGCATACGAAAAAAGCCAAAACAGACAATGACTCTGAGCGTTAACACTGTAAAACTATTTTTGTATTTGCCGGTACGCAAGACAGCTTTTTGAGCAGAATTGTAGAAATTAGTCTTTGACTTTACTAATAAGAGGCGCCGTTTGCCACTTTCTGATTTAATTTTAATTTTATTTTATAAATATGTGATATTTATCAGCCAGATATAAAAAATCCGTTAAATATTCGTCAACTTGCTGTTCTAATAAATTTTATCAACCCCTAGTTTTATGATGAGATGGTTCACTTCTTGTGATTGAATTATTAGAGGATTTACTGCCAACATTACACCGTCTTTGATGATAACTAATGTGGAGACGAAAGTCCCATGCCCACTAGATCTAAATGACCATTGTGCACACATTTCCCCCGGCGGTTAAACATAAAACCTGTGAGTGGACCATAAATTTGGACACCAGTAGTATATAAAGTGCAAATTGACCGTATTTAAAGTAGTTCCGGCACTTCCGGTTACGGTCACGTCACGATGAAGTCACATCCGGAGACGTCACTTCCGGGGCATGTATTCTTCCGCGGTGATGCGGTCGCTTCCGGTTCCGGCGCTGCTGCGGTCGCTTCCGCGGACACAAAGTAGTCCGGCGGTGCTGCGGTCCCGGGAAGAAGCCTCCGAGAAGAGAAAGTTGTCCCGAGACTTCAAATACGAGAAGGAGAATGTCCGGGAATCTCCGATCATCCCCGGGAATCTCCGGCAATGTCCGGTCATATCCGGCAACGTCCGGCCCTCTCCGGGACAATATATAGCCTTTATCTGCCCTTCCGAAGCATCAATGGAATGAACAGGGTCCCCGACAATATCGCCATCTATTTACCCATGTTAAATGACCAGTGGGGAACCCTCAGTGTCTCCATACAGGTTTCCCCAAAACCGTATTGGCACGAAAAAAAATACCTCAAACCATGGGAAGGAAGACTTATAGTAATAAACATAACCTATAGATGTTGGACCATGTTATTATGGCCAGTCTAGCATCAGTGCGACCCCAGGGTCGAGCGTTTATTGTCTAGTGTATCTCCGCAAAAAATAAACATACAAAATTGCGGCTTCGCTTGCTGTGGGGATTCCCTTTCGACATCACGACATCGATCGTGCTGCCCTCTAGAGGCAAGGAAGATAACTCTGACTGGGCGAACCCTCTGTATGGCGAATTCCGGGTCATCTACGAGCTCCGCCCTATGGGAGCTACCACCACCGCCAGGCGTTGACTGGCGTCAACGCCCGGTGGTGGTAACCAGGAATTGTTCCAACAGAGTTATCTGCCCTTAAATAGGGGTCCAGATACGCGTTTACTACTTATCAAATTGACCTAACTATGACGTCACATCCGGTCACGTGACATCCGGGGTCACAGATCACATCCGAGTCAAAAGGTCAAAGGTCATGGGGCAGATAAATCATCTCCGGCCCTCTGCGGGAGAATATATAGCCTCCCGACAATATTGCCATCTATTTGCCTAGCATAAATGGCCAGTGCAGAACCCTCAGTTTACAAGATGCACATGCGTGCGATCACGTCACTTCCGAGCTCTGAGCTCCACGAGCTCTGAGCTCCAAGAGCTTCGATCCAAGAGCTCTGCCACACGGGGGCTACCACCACCACGGGGCGTTGACGGGCGTCAACGCCCGGTGGTGGTGGTGGTGGTGATGTGTGTGGTAGTGTGTGGTGGTGGTAGAAGTGGTGTGTGGTGGTGGTAATAGTGGTGTATGGTGATGTCTGTACATAGAGGGATCAAGTCGTGTCCCTCATCATTCCATATGTATTGGTCGACTATCAAAAATTTCGCTACCACTCGTACTGATGACGTCACCAATGACGTCACAGATGACATGAAAATCACTCAAATCGTGATCTACACTACGAGAGCTCCACTTTGACATCCCACACGACGCATTTGGACCAAGGATGGTCCCTCTCTACCCAAAATACCTTCCTTCACTCCCTCAAAATGCTCACTTTCGCTACTACTCGTACTGATCACGTCACCAATGACGTCACAGATGACATGGACAAACCTAAAATCGGGGTCTAGACCCCGAGAGCTCCACTTTGACTTACAAGCGTCTAGTCCGTCATTCATAATCCAGCCGTCGTCCATTAGAGAATATCTGCGTCCATAATCCAAAGACCTATTCCATATTCCATATAACAGTATTATCACCAAATTCAAAAAGAAAATTCAAAATAGGCTTGTTTCCTGCAAGAGAGAAGCGGTCAACAGTTTTTAATGATGCCGGCAAGACATCATGATGTTCCAAAAATATCAAATCCGTATCGCTGATCAGTATTCTTAATCCATAATATTCGTTGTAAAGTCGTCATCTAAAGAATGATGTATCTCAGTCACGCTTTGATTGTGACTGTTCATATGAGTACCATGAGGATCTTGAAGTAATGGGTTCATACGGCCCCTAGCCCCGGGTTAAGCGTAATTAGACACAAGTTACGAAACGTAGCGCCATAGATCTTGCACGCTACGTTCGTATTTTGCTATCAGCATGCGATATGTATCGCCAAATTTGAGAAACTTTGAGTGGAGGCGCTTGGTGGAATAGCCATGTTTTATAAGTTTCTGCAACAATGTTTTGTGACGTTGATTAAAATCATCACATTTAACACAGGATCTAGCAAATGCTACTAAGCGAGATATGTATACGCCATATGCAGGTCCCACTGGAATATTACTATCCAGAAAGGGATAGTTTACGATGTCGAAATTGTAATCATCTCTTTTGTCATAAAGTCGACGAGAGAGAATGCCCGCTTCATTTTATAGAGATAGAGATCTAAATAAGATGTGCCTGTAGGGCTATCTGTAGTTTCCTTCAAATCCAGTGAAGGTGGATATATATCCTTCACTACGTCATTTATATAGCGATTATCCACAGCGAAAAGATCGTCTATATAGCGTTTGGTGAATGAGAAGGATACGAGTTGTCAGAGCATTTCCATCATAGCTCTCTAGATTTGTATCTAATACCGCTTATGCCGGTGCTAGGGGCCGTGTGGTCATATCATCCAAGTTGCCACATGAACAGGTACAATAAAAGCGTACCTGAGATACAACACATATCACGAATTGTTAGATTCTTGGTATGTGCTTTAGAATAGGTTAACCAGAGGACTATTCTGTGAAGTCATGTGACGCAGTCAGTATGTCGGCACCTCTTCCCACTTCCCTTATATGTGTTGTAATTTGAATGGATCGGTTTTTGAAAGCGCCTGCATATAGTCATATTCATAAGAGAACAGATACAGGTCAGCCAACAGGGGTGCACAATTAGTACCCATTGGAATACCTATATGCTGCTGATATATTGTGTTGCCAAATTTCACATAGATATTTTTAATGAGAAATTCAAGCAACTCTATAAACAAGAAACATCCCATGAATGATATCTCTTGTATGTAGTCGAGCTAAAGAATGCTTTATGGCTTCCGACATTAATATATCTACGATCAGTTTTCTTGAACACAGATACTATTAATGAACTTAGACGGTCAATAAGGTCCTGATGAGGGATTGTAGTATAGAGAGTCGAGAAATCCCATGTGGATACATGTCTGTACGGTATGTGACCTTTAGCATCAAGTTCTTCCGTGAGACATTTTGAGTTTTTCAATATCCACATACATTCAACGCCAGAGTTCTTAGAAATAGTGGCGGAATACCTTTCCCAAAATGCTTTTACCTCCTGAAGGGCCCTCGTCAATAGGGTTGAAAGAAGCTTGGTGGTGCAGCTTCTAGAACCAGCTATGAATCTAGCTTTGTATGGTGATTTATGCATTTTGGGAGTCCAGTATATTTTTGGTATGTCGTTATGATTGGTTGAAGACAAATACCTCTTTCCCTGAGAAACTTTTTGTGATTGTTAAATAAATCTTCCAGAGTAAATGCAGTTTGGGAGTAAGTAGACGTATTTGATGAAGATATGTCTACACTCAATTCTTTAACCAGCACCTGGTAATAGTAATATTTACATATGAATATTATATTATTCGGAGCTTTGTCTGCTGGGACTATGACGAATTTACTCTGGAGATTTGCTAGAACTTCTTGCGAATTGAGGTTTCTCAGTACTTGTTTTGCTTGGGGAAGAGTACTTCTGTCAATATGGCGGATTGTTTCAACGACCTTGCTCTTCGTGAGGTCCAGCCAATCAGCGAGTACTGTAGGTTCAACTTTTTCTCGCTTAGACCAATCAATAACGTACTGTTCTAATGCAGACAGGACTATCTTGTGGTCGGCCTTCAGATTTATTCTTCTCGGCTCTCTATATTTAGGTCCTTTCATCAGGAGTAATTTCAGATCCTTATCACTCACCACATCAAGGTCACCAGTCACAATATGTTTGCATGGTGTATAGATAAAGTTCGACAATTCACAATCACAACTATAGCCTCCTGACGTGTATAAGTTTCAGTCAAACTCCTTGACAGCATTGGAGTAATTGAATATTTTGGTGGCTATAGATTTAGTATAATTATATGAAATGCAAGGAGGTTCTGTGAACTTGAAATAGTTTGGTACAGCGTTGCCTACCTCTGGATCATTCAGGATTCGAGGTAAATTAATGCTGTCCCCACACGACGAATTCGGACCAAGGATGGTCCCTCCCTACCCCAAACACACCCCCACGCACCCCCAAAATGAACACTTTACTTACTACACCCAACTGCGCATGCGCAGATTGACGCGACTTGCAATAAAAAAACACACCATTCTGACACTACCCCACGAGAGCTTCACACTGATACCCCTCACGGTCTATTTGGACCACGGATGGTCCATCTCTACCCCAAAAGAACCCCCAAAATGCCTACTTTCTATACTACGGCCAGACTGCGCATGCGCAGAATAATGAAAACGGACGCTACATTAGTCCAGGCGGATGCTCCTCCAGGAGAGCTTCAAAATAAGACCTCATACGACTCAATCGGCCAACTAGGGGCTCACCTAGACCCCAAAACCAGACACCCAGCGCTATTTACCCACTGCGCATGCGTACAGTGACTTTTTCAAAAAAAATCACCGCTTAGCTTCGAGACCCTGTCCATTGTGTTCTACGTGATGAGACGATGCCACAACCCATACCGCAATGCCCAGGAGTAAATTTCCCAGTGGGACCCACATTGTCCACTGAGCCAGTATGGGCCTATCCAGACCTCCGTGAACTTTTCAAAAAGCTTCTATGGGAGGCATCGTGTTCTACGTGGTGAGACGTGAAAAACAAGATCCCACAACCCATAGTAAAATCCACAAAAAAATGACCGCCCGTATACCCCATACAGGCATTCCCCGTATAGATGCAAATGTGCGAATCAGGGGAGATGACCCGGAATTTGCCATACAGAGGATTCGCCCAGTCAGAGTTGTCTTCCTTGCATCTAGAGGGCAGCACGATCGATGTCGCGATGTCAAAAGGGAATCCCACAGCAAGCGGAGCCGTCATTTTGTATGTTTATTTTTTGCAGAGATATACTAGACAATAAACGCTCGACCCTGGGGTTGCACTGATGCTAGACTGGTCATCATAACATGATCCAACACCAGGTTATGTTTATTACTATAAGTCTTCCTTCCCATGGTTTGAAGTATTTTTTCGTGCCAAAACGGTTTTGGGGAAACCTGTATGGAGACACTGAGGGTTCCCCACTGGCCATTTAACATGGGCAAATATATGGCGATATTGTCGGAGACCCTGTGTATTCCATTGATGCTTCGGAAGGGCAGATAAAGGCTATATATTGTCCCGGAGAGGACCGGACATTGCCGAAGATGATCGGAGATTGCCGGACATTCTCCCCCCCGCGTATTTGAAGTCTCGGGACTACTTTGTCTTCGCGGAGGCATGTTCCCGCGACCGCAGCACCGCCGGAAGTGACGTGGCCGGATGTGACGTCATCGTGGGTGACCGGAACCGGAAGTGCCGGAACTACTTTAAATACGGTCCAATCTGCACTTTATATACTACTGACACATTGACGTTTCAAAGTGCAAGAGTCCTGGTCATTGATAAAACCACAGCTAAAACGGCGACGTCACCAGTAACTCGTTCGCATATATTACTCCGGATATATTTATAACAACATATTTTGAAATATTTATACCAGAAATAACATAACTAGTTATTACATTACATATAACTAGTGATATATATATCTGGCAATCTAAAACAGGTGTTTATAAATCTTCCACGCATTATTTTCGCTGATATAGGATTTAAATTTTACTAAACCCAGTGTTTATTTCACCTCCATGTTTACATACGAAGAATGACTGCTTGCATACTATTTACAAGGATTGGGATATCGCAAACGAAGAAGCATCTATCGGTTCTGAGGTAGTCAGGAAACATTGGGATAGTTAGCATCACAAGGAGACCATGAAAACGGACTGTCTCTTATATATCATTCATTTATTTCATAATAATACAGTGTTCTCCCAGGCGATTTCTTTTTTTCACTTGATATTGATACCAAATTTTGGTTGATATGTAGGTTTGCTTCATGCTCAGTGTACTGTTTGAGAGGGGTCGTTTTCTATGCTTACTTATTAGAGAAGCCGGTTGTGGGCCATTCAATTTTCCACATAGGACATTTTTTTGCACTCTTGAGAGGGAGTCGTCCGCATCTAACGATTTCCCTCCTTCCTCGTCTAGCGATACAACATATCAAGAGAAGATATCCACAGACGATCCCTACACGCTCGAAGAAAGGGTTCCATACAGTAACCTCTTTAACATGGGCATGGTTCTAGAAAGAACAGCTCTAGAGGCTGATGGTTGTATAAAGCACCAAACAGAAGTCACACTGGAAGAATCATTTTTGGTTCTATATAGGACTATATAGGAATGGTAATTTATGGAACCACACCAATACTTAGGATTCTTTTTGAACTCTTTTTCCTGAGAGTCTACATACCATGGAATGAGTAGAATCCTCACATGCTAGTGGAATTGGGGGATTTACGTCTTACACGGCTGGCCCATGCACCCACTGTGTTCCCACATAAAGAGACGAACGATGAATACTTGTTCAAACATCCACAAATAAGAGAAGTCTTCATGTAAAATTAACACGCCGATATTTCAGTCAGATAAGGGTATCCATCAGCTCAAAATCTGAAGCTGTGGCGCTCGTGTTATTCGGTTTCAGCGCGATGTATGTATATGTCGAGGAACAAGTAGTCCGTACAGGTCCAGGGTATCCATCCCACAAATCTATTTATCATCCAAGAGGCTGTTCTAGGACCTTCATATCGATCAGTTCACGGAGCAGTAACGCCATGCAGTAAACTCACATATTATATTGGACACGCGTGAGTTCCCGCCCAATAACGTAAAATTAATCAGCAAATCAATATGCGGTTTACACCTCGTCTCGATTGAAGTGGTTCATATACCTTGTACAACGTTAATCCAAATTGATGTACAACTGCAACCACCTCGCTGGGGGTCTAATAACACCCCAGCCACCAGTCAGATTTTTGGACCGGATTCGGGGCCTTCGCGCACATCGCCGGAAGTGACATCATATATAGTAAAATAGATGTTTAACGAAAATTTTGATTACTTTTCAAGTCTGCACAATACCTCCGTTGACCTAGCGTTAAAAAGAATTATCTGGAGATAATTTTCCCTGTTTATCTGGACAGAGCATATGAAAAAGTAGTTCGCTCATGTGCAACACTAAAGGAGTTGTTTGGTCGGATTCAAACTGAACCGTGCGTTGGTTGGTTTCCCCTATACGTCATAGCAACGTAGTAAAGGTCAACTTCCGCTATTGGAGGCAGGGATGTTATTGGAGCCTGCGAAATGGAGCATGCGCTGTGGGCAGGTTGGTACAACTGGTTCTAATAATCTCTATCGGCTGCACACTGGTATCTACCAACAGTTGATGTCCGTTTAAGTGCAGTGCTATGTAGGCGGTGTGCTAGGGCCCATGTGGTCATTTTATTCAAGATATCAACATGAACAGCTACAATAAAAGCGTGGCTGGGATACAAATCATCACAGGGATAACTTTTGGTTCTTTTGATGTTTTTTAGAAATATGCCGCCAGTATATTTGTGTGTGGGATCATATGACTTCTCGTCAGTACTGCGGCATCGTTTTCTACCACCCTTTTAATGCTGCGTTTAGTCATGGAATACCACATTATATATTTTTATATATTATATTTCCACATACTTTCACATGACAAACCATCACATCGTCTTAGTTTACTGAAAATATGTGTCTGTCTCACGTGAAGTTTATGTGTTGACCTTTAGAGCAGACAAGAAATAGTCAATTTCGAAAATGCTATGTCTAATTTCCCGACTGCAGCTAAGATATGAGGGGGCAGGAGAGCTGGAACCGTCGGGAAACAAAGCTTTACTTACAGAAGTGATGATGACACTAAGCATTTGACATAATTGCATACTGACAGAATAAATATTAAAGAAAATTTTAGCCAAATTGATTGCTGAATAACCGTGTCCTGATACTATTCATCACAGTATAATTAAAATGAAAACACGAGCGGTTGAAAATATAGTGATTTGGCTAGGAAGCGTAACGTTCAGTACCCGGAAAGCTATCACAAGCGAGATCCTGTGATAAAGTACCCCAATCTTAATAAATTAATATCCTATCAATGCTCCCCAATCATGTCGCTCTATAGGATCTTACGTATTTCAATTAGATTTGATGTTCTGAGCGCCCATACCATGAACATTTAATAGCATTATGACATCATGGTCGCATCTGGACTTAATCCACTTGCAGTCGGGGAGGGGAGATAGGGTCACCGTGTCCGTTTACACCAATGTTTACACCAAAGACCAGTCCATATATCTACCCCGTATTATGGTGCTACAATGTCGGGACCGCGGTAACATGAAAAGACGCCAGCGCGGCGTATAAGTCGACTGAGCCATCCGAAAATTCTCTATCATTAATGTTCCATTCAGCGCACTATGAAGCGTTCTCAGGATTGCTGGACACTCGAGTTACTGCAAGCCTGTTAGATCCTTCGAGCGACATATACAAATGGGGGTGCAGATAGGATTTAATTTTAATTAGATTGAAAGTACCCATAATTTAAAAAAAAAATGTTCTGAAAGGAACATTCGACTTTTACAATTACCTACAGGTGGAATAGCATCAAAATCCCATTGAAATCTTGAGACAATGTACCCACATACCAAATTTGGAAAGACTCCGTTCAGGTTTTCAAAACTTATTGTCAGGAAACCAAATTTTAAATTGACCCCCATGCAGGTGGTGGTGGAGTGGTATATACGTACTTTTACCAATTTTCATTATTCATTGTATACCCATGACAAACCATCATATCAACTTAATTTACTGATATTGTATCCCATACATGTGGGTGTGATGTGTACGTTATGTTTTGGCTCATGTAACCACTCCGCGCTTAGATACACGTCCCCGAAACAAGAAGTTGTGGATTCTCTTTACTGCTCCACAGAAACGTCATTTCAAAGCCTCCCAACTGCAGTTAAGAAAAGTAAAATTTGCCTTTTTGCTGAGAAGCCTTGTTTTCCCCGTATAATTCTGGAGGTTTGGGGTCGTATCCAAATATAGTGAAGTCTGGGTAGTATAAATTCTGTAGTCGGATCATATCCGCTTCCGGTACACTTCGGTAAGCCTCCTGGAGAGCCTCGTTCCGATTCTGTTTTCTAAGTCCCCTATCTTCACTCTTCTGGTGTGCGTCCAAAATGAAGTTTTTAACATTTTCCAATCCAACATTTAATTTCTGTTTGAACTTCTCTGGAACTTCAATGGTTTTACTCAATATCCCGCGCACCTGTTCTTTCCGAACAAGTCTCTGGAGAGCTTCTGACATGGACATGCATTTTTGAGCAGTCGACTGTAATCGCTTGAAAAGGCCTTCTGAATTCTTTATAAGACGGTCAATTTCGCTTTCATTTTCCATATCATTGAATATAATATCTTCTCGCATGTTGAATTCTTCCAGCATGAAGTCTGTATCTTGGGCTATGGTTTCCAATTTTCCTATGAAGTCATATTCTATTTGGCATGGTCGACACCAGTCATACATAGGAGCCCAGTGTTGATCGACTCCGGACCCAGTTTCCAGAGTATGAATCACGTGTTTTATAAACTCTGAGAATGTGACGTCATGCCCACACGATAAAGATAAATTCGTTGGATTTTCTCGGTGATTCTTGATTATTGTTTTCCCAAGTTTCCAATATAGAGGATTGGGTGTGAAAAGTTTATCAATGTAGCACGCGAGAAGCCTCGAATACGGTTCTCGAACAAATAAAAATGTTGTGTAATTTTTTAAGAGCCAGTGAGCGACATCAAAATGAAAACTCCCCAGGCTGATAAGTGATCCGTCGTGGGCAAAGTTTACATCAAATGGGCTTTGGCCACTCTTCACCCCCGAAGCCACTTGGAGAACTCTTTTCCAAAAGGTGGACGCAACCTTCGCAATTGGACAATACACGAGGCTGTGTTTCTGGTCGATAGACAGATGGTGTGCCATGACATCTCGTTTTCCTCTATATTCCATCAACTTCCCTTCACACGCTTGTAGAAGTGTATTTCTTCGGGTAGCGTACACATCATCGTTTGAGGGTTTAAACTGCAAATCACGGATAAATCTTCTCAATAAATAAAATAAATATTTACAAGTGGTGACTGACATTCAGAACAGCAAAAAAGTTTCCTTCTATATACCATCCTGTTTCATTTTTATATTCTAGCGTATTGATCTTGTAGCGTATTTCCGGCATAAACATTTTTTAAGGTGAGGGCAAACATATAATACTACATTTTAGCATAGTTTTTATTGATATTCTAACATAAGAGTACATTTATTCATATAATGTATTTCTAACACGGACCTCATATTTCAAAGGCTAAGATAAACGAACTGATGTTAACTCACCATATCCATCACACTCATACAATGACCCGTGCTCAGATCTGTAATACAGGAAACGCAGATTTACAGAAATTCTCATGACAAATTGATCCATAAGACAGATGAAACCGCAATAAAATCAGAATAAACTTGACATATGAATAGTGAAACAGAACAAATATTAATCCTACAAATTCTATGCTTCCTCACGTATACGCAACTGAATTTTTGCCGGGCCTTTTATCAAGTGAACAGGAATCAATTTGGATTTTGATAATATATACAAGAGTCGCTCGTATCGAATACTGTCCAAAAGAAATTTTGGTTTGTTATAATCCCCATGACTGCGTATTTGTTCTGAATATAAGCTTGCATTCTCTAATACTCAGAGTTGATCAGTAATAGTAAACAGTTGTTGATTTCAACAGCTTACATATTTACACTTGTGTGGTACTAGCGTGATTTTGTTTCTTCAGGTCACAGGTCTGCAACATTTGCCAGAGGCTTTTCAAGTCGCGAAATATTGTATTTCGCATAGGGACCAATATTGTTATATTCTTCAATTCGATCTAGTGAACAAAATGAAAATGGGAAATGACTGAGATAACGTCGAATAACGTGATCAGGTGTCCATGACGTCACGTTAGAAGCTGTTGCAGTGCGATAAAGTTATAAGATATTGTATGACGTCGCAAGCGTCACGCCCAGAATGCCAGTGCTTGGTTTGCAACGTCATCTCAGGCACTGGAGCCAATTAAGTGCAGGTGCTGTAATTTTTTTCATGGAATATCAGAGGCGTGATTTCAATACCGGTGATATTAAAAAATTAGGTAACAGAAAAACGTTCAGCATAGTTGATCTCAACTACCGGTACTAAATAACTTTAAATTTATCCACTCATTTCAAGCCCGTTTCTATTGTAAACCGTATATTTTGAAATAAAGTGTATCAAATATCTCTTCCCGCTGAAGAGAGAAAAGTATTAATTTATTCATTTCTGTGCCTTATTCACGAGCATCTGAGCGCTGCCATATTTGCCACAGTCGGTCCAACACGAAAACGAGGCTGCTAGAACTGATCACGCCGTTTAAGGATTACAGCGTCATTTGCACACTGGTCAAATACGACTTTCCATAATAAGCTGTCCGTTGTAGAAATTTAACACCAATCAAGATCTAATACGTGGTCAGTGGAATATGTTTAGATGCTCAATGTTAATTAGTATACTCATATAAAAATGGATATTCCATATGCTTCCTGTCCTTTTCATTTGATGAGCTTGGAGGCCCTAAACTTTAACGTAATTTAGAATTCTACGTGACGTTGGTGTGACGTTATTTAGTGCCCGGAGCACCAAATTACGTTGACCTTGTTAAGAATATGGCCGCGGCCAGATGCCCGGGAATAAGACCATGATACGAACAAAATAATACTTTTCGTTCTTCTGAAGCAAGAAATGTTTGGTACACTTCATTCATAAGTATACACACCTTCACGATAGAAGCGTATTTGAATTGAGTGAAACATTCCTTTAAACCTATTGACTAATCTTTTTTTTTTTAATTCTTATAAATTAAATCATCGACAGTGTATGCCGTCAAAGTCTAGAGTTAATAGGCTGATACATGTCACATATAATGAAATTGATGGGGGTGGTGGGGGAGAGGATAAATAATATTTTTAATTGTCCAAATACTTGAACATAATACATACAAGTGCAACTGTGTCATTATAAAAAAATCATATTTTTTCATGTTGCTCGTTTACTTCAATGCACTATTCTTCGCTCATTGTGCAAATTTATCAAAACAGAGGGATCTCTTAGCATAGCCTAACAACTTACGCCCATTTTGAATCTTTTTGCATATCCCCAAGATCAAACTACGATGTTCAAATTCAATATGGCAGCTGTGTGGGGTTATCTGAATCTCCTGCTTTTTTACGTTGTTCATGTATATCAAGGTATTGTTCTTAGTTGATTGTTGAATTTTATCAAAACCTAAGGGTCTCGCATCATAGCCAGATACCTTTGCCCATTTGGAATCTATTTGCTTAGTCGTCAGATTAAAAATGAAAGTTAAATTCAAAATGGCGACCATAAGGAGTCATCCGGAAATTCTTCTGTTTTCATGTTACTGTTAGAATATTTTTATTCTGCGTACAAACTTGTTTAAATATAATGCCATAGCTTATTACATTATGCCCATTTGTATTCTGTTGGCATAATCTTCAGCTGAGAATACAATTATTAATTTCAAAATGGTGACCATGTGAGTTCATCTGAGACTCATATTCTCATTTTGCTCTTACAATTCAATGTATTGCGATTACATGGAGCTGAAAGTAGCAATTTTTCAAAGCCAAGCCCCTACACAAAACAGATCGATCGGACTATTTATGGGCCTAGTTCGGCTCTATTCGTAGGCTACAATCATCAGCTAGAAAAATAATCATCGACAGACAATATAATGGTTATATAATGGTTATTGGCCTACCTTAAACCCCACCCTACATACAACTAATTCCGCCTGTCTACCCATTCGTAACAATTAGTATTGTGGATATTAATTTATAACCGATTTGTGCCCATTTTTGACCACATTTACCAAACAGTTACCCTAAGATGATCTTAATTTGAATAATTAACGTGTTATCTATGAATAATTTAAACCTTACACTACATACTACTAATTAGTTTAGATACTCATTCGTAACAAGTACTGCGAATATAAATTTATAACCGATTTTCACCAATGACCTCATGTGACCCACAAGATACCCTAAAATGACTTTAATTCTAATAATTAACGCGTTATCTATGACTGCATCCAATCCTACACTACATTCAACTGATTCAACTTAAATACCCAATCGCAACAATTACTACTGTGTATATAACCGATTTTCACAAACTTTTGACCTCATTTGACCCAAAGGTGACCCTAAAATGACCTTAATTCTTGTAATAAACGTGCTATCTTTGACTATCTTACACTCTACACTACTTACAACTAATTCCGCTTGGATAATCATTGGTAACAAACAATACGGTGGATGTTAATTTATAACCGATTTTTACCCATTTTTGACCTTATTTGACCCCAAGAATGACCCCAAAATGACCTTAATTGACCAAAATCAGGGTGGTATCCCGTCCTACCTTGATCCCTACCACTCAAAGAACTAATTTAGCATGGGTACCCATTTGTAACAAAAAATGCCATCAAAAGTTTTTAAAAGCGTTTTTGAGGTCCTTGGCCGGCCGATCCGTTGTCTGGTATTTTATTCAGGTACATTTTGATCAATCCACATAACGTATACACATGGTCCCGTATATAAAAAAAGAATACAAATTGCATTTACAAACACAGGACGTGCATGTATGTGCATATATTTACATGCATAAATAATAATAAATACAAAATTTTACGACTGCAGATAAAAATACACTCAGTTTTTTTTGTAATTTAAAGTTAAAGAGGGGGAGGGAAGGGCTTGCACAGTACTATGCAGCAAATGTACGGCCCTGATGTTTGGCTGGTTTATCATCATGGTACCCCTGGTCTCGATTTGAACCAATCGGACGACCAGGAGGGCTGGTTTATCTGTTGCACACCATGGCCCAGCTAACCAATCAATATCCACATCCTGGTAATTGCGATCCATCCAGCACTGCTATAAATGTGTGCAAGTCTCCCATTCCGTGATGAAAGTTGCTCAAAACAAACACGTATCTCAAACATCATGTCTCACCTTGGTTCCATGACGTCATACTATATAGACCAATCATAATGAAGAATGTAAGGCCGAGCAAGCAAATCACATTTATCCACCAACGAAAGGACGGCGACGAACCACCATTCCTGAAGAACATTTCTACTCTGGAAGAAGAAAAAAAGATCATTAGGTAATATATATGTCAAAACTCTCTTGCGTAAATACCACATAATGTTTAGTCAAGAATGTTTTTAATGGGTCAAAATTATCTCTCGACCAGGAACCAATGCCGACCGGTGCAAATGCTGACACGGGTCATTGCCAACAGGAAATAATGCTGACAGGAGACAATGCTGACAGGGGCCAACGCCGACATGAGACAATGTCGACGGGGGCCAATGCCGACACGAGACAATGACGACAGGAGACAATGACGACAGGCGACAATGCCGACAGGGGCCAATGCCAGCAGGAGACAATACTGGCAGGAGACAATGCCGGCAGGGTCAAATGCCGACACGAAACAATGCCGACAGGTGTCAATGGGTTGCTTGTTTGCAGCTTGTATTTGAGCTTAAGGGCAGGACTAGTAACATGTTCCTGTTGTTGCATTTTTTGCGTCTGTTTCGAAAGTAAAAAAACAAATCTTCAAATGAGGGTTGAACTGTAATAGAATGAGCTCTTATAATCACCTGTTAGAAATAATTTCCAAGGTATCAAGTTATGCAAAAAAGTTATTGACTATATTGTCTTGTCATATCTCATGAGTAGTATATAAAACCCTTATTCTCTCACATTTTTCAGCGCCCAGAGTTATCTGCCTCTGAATAGGTGGAGTCACGTGGATCTGACTTCACATCCGGTGACGTCACGTCAAGTCAAAGGTCACATCCGGATCAGAGGTCACGCCCGCGTCAAAGGTCACTTTCGGTCACGTAACGGTCCAGCAAGAGTTATCTACCCCTAAATAAGACCCCAGTTACTTCAGTGTTAATCTCCGGAGAATGTATGTTTGAGGTAGGAGTATTGGGGTGGTCATTTTTTTTCTTGTGGATTTTACTATGGGGTGTGACACCTTGTTTTATCTGTCTTACCATGTAGAACACGATGCTAGGGGTCTCGTGGTCATTAGGTTACTTTCGCTGAAAAGTTCTGACTGCGCATACGTAGTGCATAGGCAGATCGAGGGTGGACGTTTTGGGTTCGTGGTGGATCACTATTGATCCGATTGGGTCGCGTGAGGTATCAGTTTGAAGCCTCTCGTGGAGGAGCGTCCGACTGGACTGGTGTGGCGTGGAAGAAGGGCTATAGGGCGCATGCGCAGGCAGAAAATTTTGGGAAAGATTTATTGGAATGGACGTTTTAGAGTAGAGATGGACCAATATTGGTCAGAACTGGTCGTGTGAGGTATCAGTTTATCAGTTTGAAGCACTCATAGGGGAGCATCCGACTGGATGCTTGTGGAGCGAAAGTAGGGCTATGGCGCGCATGCGCAGGCAGAGAATTGTGGGAAAAGGGCTTTGGAATGGTCGTTTTGAAGTCGAGATGGCTCCGAGCGATATGCGCCTGCGCACTTTGGGAGTAGTAGAGAAAGGGGGAGATTCGAAAGTGCAAAGGAGCGCGTTTGGGGAGAGGTGGCCATGATCGATCTAGCTACCTGTTAGATTTACCTCAGTGTTTGTGCGTAGGTTTGTGTGGAGGAGGAGGGGAGGAGGAGGACGAGGAGGCTGTATCCAAACATCAGTGGCATCCTATTGAAGCTCTTATCGGGTAGACCCAGACTGGTGGTGATACGCATGTGCATGCGCAATGAGGAGTAGTAGACAAAAGAGGAGTTTCGGAGGTGCTGATTATGCTCCAGGCACTTCAAGGTTATATGCATAGCAATACATGCAGCGAGAGAACGGAAATCCCACGCCACGCCTTAACGCCTATCTTAACGCCTTGACGTCTATGTTAACACCGTAACGCCTATCTTAACGGCTTAACGCACTAGCATAACGCCTTGACGCCATGATGCTGAGGAAGATCAACTCGTTCATAAGTTTCATATAGTTTATTCTCCCCAATGTTACACCATACCCAAGCTGGGGGAGTCGCGTTGGATATGTTTACAACCCAAGCATGCTCTTGTCCAATCAGAAGCCATCATTTGGCGCTACAGCTGTCATATTCGTTCTTGCCCGTTAGATGTATTCTCGGCTGCTCTTGTCCAATTAGAAGCCACCATTTCAGAAAATTCAATCTTCGGCCATGTTCACTCTGATCCGTTTGTTTAATCGTCGTCGGGCAGGCCAGGATACTGGAACAGCTGTTTGCGCATTTTGATCGCATTTTGCAGGGTCACAGTGGGTGGTAGCCCCATATCCTCTTTCAAGTGACGCTTGGTCTTCATGATAGATCTGTGCGTGGA
Organism: Hanleya hanleyi; assembly: GCA_036873755.1. Taxonomy (NCBI): domain Eukaryota; kingdom Metazoa; phylum Mollusca; class Polyplacophora; order Lepidopleurida; family Hanleyidae; genus Hanleya; species Hanleya hanleyi. The sequence goes on along the minus strand of JAVTVY010021609.1, from coordinate 62,624 downwards.
GTAGCCTTTCATTTCAAGCGGTATACTGTTCATAGATCGCAATGGCTGTTTTCCTGATGCAGGGGCTCATTTGGATGTATGTCTGTTGTAAGTTATCCTGTCCGGCGTCGTCGACCATTGCAGCGTGAGTATAAATAGCTACTGTCACAATACGATCCCAGAAAGTAGGTTCTTCCTTCCTTCCGTGGGATGTGACCTGGCTACCTGAGTTCAAGCTCTCTATATCAGTAGATAGACTCTCAGCAGTCTCTGTTTCGGTATCAGTCGGTGGACTCTCAGAATCAGCTGACATATTCTCAGCATCTGCCTCAGTGGGCTCCTCGGTGTCTTCAATCCCATGTATATTCTTCTGGTGTCGCATCATATCGTAATGTTTGGTGAACGCTTGTTCTGATTTAGAGCATGTATAATCCATGATGACGGTTGACCGTCCACTGTGCACGTTTTTGGGATACGCTAGATTTCAGGGACAGTAATGCCCGCCAACGCTCAGCTTAACGCCTTGGTGAAATAGCCAAGAAGCTCTGATCGTTCTAGATCTTCCATGAAATTGACACTAAATCATCGAAATGCAGTGACGCCGGTCAACGCCCGTCGTTGCGCCGTAACGCTCATCTTAGCGCCTTAACGCCCGCCGTTACGCCTTAACGCGTGTCTCAACGTCTTAATATCTTGACGCCCTAGTTTAGCGCCTTAACGCCATATAGTAAGGAGCTCTAACGCCTTAACGCATGTGTGGTACACCCTGTACCCTATAGCTTGTAGGGCATAGGGTGAACCAGGGTGCGGGTGTTCCACACATGCGCTTAGGCGTTGGAGCTCGGTACTATAGGGCGTTAAGCTTGTGAACGAGTTGATCTTTCTCAGCATCATGATGTCAAGGCGTTATGCGTTATAAGATAAAGCGTTAAGGCTTTAAGATATGCGTTAAGGCGTTAAAGGAGGCGTTAAGGCGTTGCGGGGGATTCCCCTTCTCTCGATACAAGTATTTCTATGCATATAAACTTGAAGTGCCTGGGGCATAGTCAGCACCTCCGAAACTCCCCTTTCTCTACTACTCCTCATTGCATGCGGACGCGTATCACCACCAGTTCTGCTCTACCCGAGAAGAGCCTCAATAGGATACCACTCATATTTGGATACCGCCTGGGGATAATTGTTTAAAAACGACCTTATATGACCACTCTCTTACTCACTCACTCTTGTTAGTGCGTCAATGCGTTAAGTCGGGTGTTGGGCACGCCTCACCCACTCACTCACCTCCATTCCACATCCTCCTCCTAGTCCACTTCCTCCCCCTCCACACACACCTACACACATACGCTGAGGTAACTCTACCAGGTAGCCAGATCGAACACGGCCACCTCTCTCCAAACGCGCTCCTTTGCACTTCCGAATGTCCCCTTCCTCTACTACGAGTGCGCAGGCGCATAGCACCCCCAGTCTGACTCTACTCTATGAGTGCTTGAATAGTATACCTCACACGACCCATTCGGACCAATATTGGCCCATCTCCACACCATAACGTCCATCCCAATGCACTTTATCCACTGCACATGCGCAGATGGACGATATTTCCAGTACACATCCATCCAGTCGGATGCTTTCTCACGAATGCTTCAACATGACACCCCATACGACCCACTGAGACCAATACTGGGCCATCTCGACACCAAAACGATCATTCCAAAGCCCTTTTCCCACAATTCCCTGCCTGTGCATGCGCGCCATAGCCCTACTTTCGCTCCACCAGCATCCAGTCTGATGTTTCCCCATGATTGCTTCAAACTGATACCTCACATGACCCATTCGGATCAATATTGGTCCATCTCTACCCCAAAAACGTCCATTCCAATGCCCTTTCCCCACAATTCCCTGCCTGCGCATGCGCATCATAGCCCTACTTTCACTCCACACCCATCTGGTCGGACGTTCCTCCACGAGTGCTTCAAACTGATATCTCACACAGTTGTGACGTATAATATTTATACGTCACAACTGACGTGGTATCAGTAGACTCATTCGTCATTGTGCCGTACTGGTCCGTTAATATCCGTATTGGTATATCATATTAGACCACATCTGTTCTAGAGGACAAAATGTCTGAGGTTTAGTTATCTATATGTACCGTCAATGTATCGTACTGGTCCGTTAATGTTCGTATTGGTATACCATATTATACCTTATCTGTACTAGATGACAATATGTCTGAGCTTCAGTTATCTGTATGGTACGGTACACCAATCTCTTATCTCGGCATCGATTCTGAGAATTATTTAAAACCGTACATATTGAGCAACATATGCTTCAGTCAAATGTTACAGCTTTTGAGCTTTATTGACTTCCATTGTATCATACGTCTATTTACGGGGGAAACCGATGTGGTTATCACAACGGCACAGCATCTGTGGCTTCTAAATAGCGTCAATCAGTAAAGCGGCTTAGTTTTCGAGTTTAATCACTCCATCGTACAAAAAGGTAAAACATGTCCTAAAATGAAAGTGAACATTAGAATATGATGATTTGGTCTTTTGTCCTCACTTAGAGTGTGTTAACATGATCAACTCATCATCATCTGCCGGCGCCCATATACTCTGTGAATTCACATATCTGAGTTTCGTTTATGGGGGAAATGATAGATAATTGAATTTTGAAGTAAATTTACCAGAAGTTGTTGATAAAATGTATATGATTTGTGATCCTCACATGTATTCGAGCACAAGTGATGCATTTTATACCTTTCTTTCGAAGTATGTAACTACGCCCCACGTGACAAGACATTCCAAATGTGACATTCATGAAAAGTTGATTGTGTATTTTGAGCATCTTTTTTCATGTTTTGACCATTTGATGTCATCGAATTCCAAGTTACACGAATGTGATAATTTATGTGGCAATATAATTAGGGTACGCTGAGTTAGAATTTGATCATTATCAATAAATCAGTTGAAATGAAAGTGTCAAATTCTCTCACATAACCACACGTGTATCTCAACTGGGTGACCTTGTGTGATTGGAGGTGGTGACATACCTACTGAAGAGAGTACAGGCATGAAACCTTCCACACTACATATATGACATCAACTCCAACGTTTGCTGTGATAACGTCGCATTAACGTCATAGACACAGAATTTTTTTTTTTCATTTTCTTATATAATATGCTTATTTTACAGGGTATGTATTAAGTTTGTGCGCTTTTATATAAAAGAAAAACGCCAGCATTCAGGAGGACTGTAACAACGGTGTTGTTACGTATATATGAATGAATGAATCAAATGACGGAACACAGCCTTGTTGATGCAAGATGAGAAAAGTGATATATTTCACAGTTTCGACACAGATCAAACATACGGTTCAAGAATGTAGTTCAACTCGGTTCTCCGATGGAAATAAAGTATATAGTCCGTGTTAGTTTGGCGATCCAAACTATAACTTGCAGCTTAAAAAGTATTGGTCGGTGATCCGAGATTCAAAATAACAGCGATGTGTATACGATACAAGATGGACGTCCAATCTAAAGATAATGGTAAACGGTCTGCTTATATAATCAAATTTGGAGCAAGTTAACAGTAACAGATTGGCATGTAACAATACATAAACAGGAACGACAGGTTTGGCAGAACCAGAAGCATTACATACAAGAGAGAATTACATAATAAAGACAATCAATAAACAGATCCATTTCCTCTATATCTACAGACCAACCCAGCAGAACAATTGAAGAGCCGACTGAGATGGCCTGACACTTAGCTACGGAAGGACTCAAGCTGGGGCACTTAAGAGTAAAATGACATTTAACAATAGCGCGGCAGACTGGGAAAATAAGACGAAAGAATAATGTTTCAATATACAGCTGACGAAAGGACAAATAATGGAAATATATTTAGTACGGATATGTATAGGACAGAAGTTATATGTTTACTGTATAGAACTGATTCAGAGTTATGATCTGCAAAAATATATAAAGAATATATTTATCGGTGAAATGATTAATTTTAAAATCAAAACGATAAAATGTGCAAATAATAAAAACATGTATAAATGAGATTAATATGCAAGTTTTGAAAGTAAATTAAAATAATATAAAATCTACAACAGTAGCGCTGTTACAACTATCTCCCCCTTCCGGTTAAAGATGCCTCCTGGCATCACAGATATTGATATAGAATAAACCAATCTATTAACATAATCATATATGTTATACGACTAAAAGGAATGGAAAGCAAGAAATATGAAATCAAATTCATTTTCTATCAAACTGGCTATAGGTTTGTTCAGAGATGTCGGATCTAGAGGTCGGCCATCACGTGACAACAAAAGTCTATCAGTTATGTTGTATTTCTGTCTGATGTGTTCGTGAATGACGCCGATCGGTTCGTTGGGTCGGAGCATGAATGTCGCTATATCGGCCTCGACCCGGTTAAAATCTCCACAGCCAACTATATGGGCCGGAATAGTTTTAACGGGAATCAATCCTGAAAATCCATCGCATAAGGTCGTTGTTGCATCTGGTACATCGGGGATTGGTTCCTCGAGAATGTATCCAGAAATTTGAGTGTCACAGTCCATTTCGGCTTGGAAAGGTTTTGAAGACGACGAATTGGATACAGATGGCGAATGATCATCGAAGTTGGATAGATTGACAGGCACAGTGATCTCAACGTTTTGAGGTACTTCAATGTCAGCTGAAGGTCCCTGTGTGACAAGAGTGACGGTCGACGAAGTGGGTTGAAAAGTAGCATCAGCCACTTCTGGAGATGACGTCACATCAGAGTTCAAAGGCACCGAAATCGTGTCCGTTTGATTTTCACAACTATCAGAATCAGTACCAGATTTGCAGGGTGCAGGGGAAACACTAACCTGTGTGGTAAGTCTGTGTTCTGTGGACTTTTTCTGGAGAAAGCTGTTCATGCGATCTCTATCGCGTCGGTGCTGGGAGGTGGACTTTTGCCACCTTGGCCTCAAGTTGATCTGTGAAGGTCCGTCTGTCTTTCGCCATTTGAGGTTAAGTTGAATGCCATCGTCGTTATTTTGGAGGTCCCAGGTCAAGTTCAGCTGTTGCACTCCTAGCTCTTGAAGCACTGGAAACAGGTAATCAGGAATGACGGAAAGAAACATCACTGCAATCTGATGGGGGAAAAGCTAGTCGTCGGTAGAACTGCTTGCTTACAAGAGGCCAGGATCTAAAAGTTCTCTCACCAAGTGTAACAACGGTGTTGTTACGTATATATGAATGAATGAATCAAATGACGGAACACAGTCTTGTTGATGCAAGATGAGAAAAGTGATATATTTCACAGTTTCGACACAGATCAAACATACGGTTCAAGAATGTAGTTCAACTCGGTTCTCCGATGGAAATAAAGTATATAGTCCGTGTTAGTTTGGCGATCCAAACTATAACTTGCAGCTTAAAAAGTATTGGTCGGTGATCCGAGATTCAAAATAACAGCGATGTGTATACGATACAAGATGGACGTCCAATCTAAAGATAATGGTAAACGGTCTGCTTATATAATCAAATTTGGAGCAAGTTAACAGTAACAGATTGGCATGTAACAATACATAAACAGGAACGACAGGTTTGGCAGAACCAGAAGCGCTTACATACAAGAGAGAATTACATAATAAAGACAATCAATAAACAGATCCATTTCCTCTCTATCTACAGACCAACCCAGCAGAACAATTGAAGAGCCGACTGAGATGGCCTGACACTTAGCTACGGAAGGACACAAGCTGGGGCACTTAAGAGTAAAATGACATTTAACAATAGCGCGGCAGACTGGGAAAATAAGACGAAAGAATAATGTTTCAATATACAGCTGACGAAAGGACAAATAATGGAAATATATTTAGTACGGATATGTATAGGACAGAAGTTATATGTTTAATGTATAGAACTGATTCAGAGTTATGATCTGCAAAAATATATAAAGAATATATTTATCGGTGAAATGATTAATTTTAAAATCAAAACGATAAAATGTGCAAATAATAAAAACATGTATAAATGAGATTAATATGCAAGTTTTGAAAGTAAATTAAAATAATATAAAATCTACAGCAGTAGCGCTGTTACAGGACTTCATCTACTCTTCTTCCTCGGATCCATAATCTCATCTTGAAGCATTCTGTCATTGACCAGCGTGTTTCATTCCTAAATGTGTACTTCGAGGGAAAAGAAATTCCTCAAAGGGAATGAGATACTAAAATTACTCATCTGACTCTTATTCTCCGCCATTTTGCATAGACGATAAAGGATTCCGAAAAAATATTTCGTGATTTACATTTTTATTAACATGTACTTTGTGGTTCGGAAAATGCTGTAAATTACGAGTGAAGTCAACCATTGCAACTTTACATTTGATGGTTCAGACGAATGGTTATATCTAAGCGGCTCCAACTTGAGCCTGTCTGAACTGTCGAGAAGACTGGGTACAACAAATATGCACAGTAAACAACTTGCTAAGTGTGTATATAGGTTTCAACTGACCCTTGATCACTATTTCGATTTACCCAAGAAACAATCTGCGGAGAGTTATGTCTGTGGGCTGAGATATAACCACGCCGGGAAAACCTTGAGCTTAATAAATATGTTGTCTTAGGTAACACAACGCCCAAAAATTATCCAAAAGAACTAGTTTCGGATGACCCTTCCTGGCTGTCATATCAAGTTCTTCCGTGCAGCTCCGGACAGCACGTTCAATTTTCCCACAGCACTTGTAGGTTATTGCTCATGTGAAACACACGCCCTATGCGCGAAGTTAAATGTAATTATCTGTCACTCTCTCTCGCGCTTATATGAGCTTAAATGGATAAACTTTGATGTTGAGAAAGATTGACATTGACAAATGTATGTATGAAAATTCGTATAATTTGTATATGATCCATGCCATGGAGTTTCATAACACACGTCATGGCTTATTGAATCCGTATAATTTGTATGTTATCTATGCCATGAGTTTCAGCTGTAACACGTGCAAAATAATGACCAACTATACTATCTTGCCCATGCAAGTCACAACTTTTCGTCTGACATGTTGTTTGCAACAGATGTGCTCATCCTAACAATGTTTTGTAGGATAATATGTGATTAAACGCAACATTAAAATGGTTAAAAATGATTCGTTGGTCATATGTGTCACTCCGTGTGTTATTTGAGTAATATGTATTAACCCTCCATCAAAAAACCGGCTGGACACTTCTTAATTAGAGTTTATACATCAACACACTGGCAACTTCTATGTTATGTCCTAGAATTACTACTAACCCACACTGTTGGTTCAAACCATACTAACTAATAATTACTACGTTGCTATAGTACCATAGTAATTATATTGTTTTGTTTGCCATACTTGTACCATTTTACGAGTCGTGCAATAAACATATTGTATTGTATTGTATTAATTTAATGTAGGCCTACTCTGAGAAGAGACAAATACAGTCTACAATCAGTAGGCCGCCACCATCCATAAATAATTCCCACGTAAAAACGACTAAAAGCTATTATAAGCATATCATAATCAATACCCAATCAAGCAAGCATACAAGAAAATATGAATGAACACAAGCCAGTCTTTCGTAGACGAGATGCTGTACATTCATCAAATTAGTTTTCCACAGAATAATGTCAACCACGAAAGAATGTCGACCACGCGTATTGTGTGTGCTCATTTAAAAACCTTGGAGATTTGTATGGGATTATTTATATTGCTATTTCCATGGCGACCACACACAGGTAGTCCTATATGAGGACAACATGCAGAAATACCTTCCTAACACCAGAAAGAATAAAACTGGATCCACGCTGTATCTTTTTGTACGTAGGAGTGATTTTGAAAACAGGGATGCTTGCCGCTCGCCTAAATGACCTACAGGTGAGTGCCATTGTCCATAGATTATCTGGGCCATTTTGTGTAATTGTCGTTAGCCGATAACGACGTCAAGTACACTAATATTGAATTGAATTACACGAGTATATGGTCAACCGAGGATATGTGTGAAAAACATCGGCCTTACCTGGTACACGTTCTTTGATTCGAAAGAATTCCTGATTGTTACTTCTGCCGAGATACCTGCATGCGCCAAGCTGTCGATGGCTCAAAGTTTACACGGTACGGTCCCAGGCAAAGTCTATCTATTCCAGATAACCACCATGTCATGTGTATCATCACAAACAGATAAGCTGTTTAACATTCCACTGAACTCGAGCCTACATACAAATGGCAGTTGGCAGTTGGTCGCGTGTATATGCTAATATATTTCCCTGTCTAATCAATCGATTATCCTCTCATTTATCCAGGTGTTACAATGCACAAGTAGTGCGGCTCAGCATCCGCAAACACGGGGGAATTTAGTTGTACGCCATTCATACATCCAACATTTAATCTCCGTCTCTAATCTCTGGACACTTTGACCGTGAAAGCTAGTATAGCAACTGTGAAATATTAGGCACCATAAAACCATAATTTGTGTCGACATCATTATTTTTCGGTAGAGTGATTATATATATGCATATTGTACCGAATGATATATGGCAGCGGGGTGTAGTTAATTTGAAATGATCATTAGACGTTACGCTGCGGAGAACAACATCTGGAAACCTTTGTTTACGATTCCGCCGTTTGGTCAATGTTATTCGAATTAACACGCTGATACCTCCAACAGCGATATCAATACATTGAAGCCCATGTGAGCCAGGATCAGCTGTTACCATACTCGCAAGAACAGAAGTACAAAAGATGATCATCGATTACACAAGTAAATAGGTATGGACCTCTACTTTTGTATCGATAAATATATTGACACAATTGCCACTATACAAAAAAAAATACATTTGCTTACAAATATAAACTATAGACTTCTTCTTCCTTCTAAAACATGTACCTGTCCTCTATAACTTGACAAGGTCCATGCTAAAACATGTACCTGTCTTCTATAACTTGACAAGGTCCATGCTAAAACATGTACCTGTGCTCTATAACTTGACAAGGTCCATGCTAAAACATGTACCTGTCCTCTATAACTTGACAAGGTCCATGCTAAAACATGTACCTGTCCTCTATAACTTGACAAGGTCCATGCTAAAACATGTACCTGTCCTCTATAACTTGACAAGGTCCATGCTAAAACATGTACCTGTCCTCTATAACTTGACAAGGTCCATGCTAAAACAAAGACGCGGTGGAAGCAAGTGAACATGGGGCGGCGGGGGAGGGGGGGGAGAGTCAAATCGGGGGCGGGACCGGGAGGGGTTTTCCCCTTGCTGCGCGAAGCGGGGGGTTCGGGGGTACTCCGCCGGAAAAGGAGGTGCTCCATTAGTGTAGGCAGACCATTCCATCCACTTCTCCAGACTAGTATACCCGTGTGTGGAATGAGTAATGAATGAAATTTTCATCAAATCCTTACAATTGCAGCCGTTTTCCAAGTATTCAATATTGGGAGTAGTAAAGAATCATTCGGGGAGGATAAACGGTTGCAATTGTAAGGATTTGATGAAAATTTCATTCATTACTCATTCCACACACAGGTATACTAGTCTGAAGTGGATGGAATGGTATGGCTACCCTCGATTAGACTGTAATTTTTTCCTTAGTGTATTGCGTTTATAAACCGAAAATATAATTTTCTCGTGTTTACTTCAAAAGTTATCAGCTTGAGAGAAAATACCGAATTTTCATCGACAAGAGATTTGTCAAAAAAATATTATGAGTATTAGAAAAGAGGCATTCGTTTGTTTTTGCAATTTTTGGTGCTATTCTTGGAGGGAATTCCTTTCATAGGTAAAATATGACACCTTCAACCAAAACGAGTGTTAGATGTCCAGATTCGGTGAGTTTGATCCCAAATGATAACGAAAAATCGTTTTGGTTAATGGTGTCCTATTTTCATAAGATGGAAATATTTCAAAACGCTTGGAATGCTCTGCAACGGTGTATTTCACCACCATTCGGCACATGAGTAGTATATAAAGCGCAAACCGAGTCATATTTATGCAAATGAGGGGAGGCCATGTGGTGCACACGCGGTTGCCGTGGTGACGTCACAGAGATCAAAGGTCAAAAGTAGTTCCTGCACTTCCGGTCACGTGACCGGAAATGACCTTGTGCCGGAACTACTTTTCTACTTTAAACTACTCACGGCCAGTACTGTCTGCGGCACTTCGAGTTCATTACGCCAATTATAGAAAAATACTACATAAACATAATAACACGACACAAGATATTTAAAGAACACAATCATACACAGTCAGAAAAATGGAGATGGCCCATCGTCTTTTATCGGTGACGAGGCCATGTCGTCACCATTTATTGGTGAGGACAAATGGTGACGAGGTCATTTCATCGCCATTTATTGGTGATGGGGCCTGGTCATCACCAATAAATGGCGACGAGCTATGAGTGTAGATTTCAGGTCATCGCCATTTTTTGGCGATGGGGCCTGGTCATCGCCAATAATTGGCGACGAGATCGCCAATATAAGGCGATAGCCATCACCATATAATGGCGATGATGGAATATGCCGATGGCTCTAACTCATCACCATTTATTTGTGATACTGTCGTCGTCTTTTTTTTGGTGATAGCCATCAGCATTTTTTTGACTGTGTATAATAATAAACATGAAAAATAGAACCTTACCGTTACAATGACTGTTTAATGCACATAAACCACTGGTTATGGCTTCCAAAGAATGACGTCCATCATGTGCTCTCTACCCAGCACCTGTATATCGTATATCCGAGGAATGTGACTTGTTCGGGTTCAGCTTGAATCAGCTGCTATCAACCCAACTTAACCTATTGTAAACCTGACATATCTTGGAGGGAGCTAGTGTTTTTCAAATAATCCTACACTTTAATGACGGGTGACCAAATATACCCTCACACATGAACTGGAGAAATAGCACATGCAATGTTTTCGATAATTTTCTGTTGAGGGGGAAGTGTGAGTGACGGGGGAGGGGATGTAACGTTGATTTTTGACCTTTTAACCTTTGATAATTTCAGTACATGGCACATCTTCTCTCCTTGTATCCACTCAACGAAAACTTGATTTTCGACGGTTTCCTGATGTTTGGGACAAAGTGACCTTGACATTTACCTAAAGTTTGTATTAGGATACATCGTCTTCCACCCACATAAAATACAATTTTCGATAATTTATTAATTTTTTGCACAATGACATTGACATTTGACCTACTGACCTCAATTGTAGTACTCGACATTTGCGTGACCTCATAGTTATCCTGGTGAAATTTGAGAGGAATCAGTTAATTTGTTGAACAGTTAGAGATTTAAATAACGAAATTCGGGAGAGGACGAAGAGAAGGAGGAGAAGCAGCTATGAGAAGGAGAATGTACATTCCATATAACTTGGCCATCAATCGCTGACGTTATCCAAAAGTTGGAAAGGTGCACCTGGGATAGAGTATAATAGGAGCAGATATTGTATTGAGATGCACCTGGGATAGAGTATAAGAGGAGTAGATATTGTATTGAGATGCACCTGGGATAGAGTATAAGAGGGGCAGATATTGTATTGAGGTGCACCTGGGATAGAGTATAAGAGGAGCAGATATTGTATTGAGGTGCACCTGGGATAGAGTATAAGAGGAGCAGATATTGTATTGAGGTGCACCTGGGATAGAGTATAAGAGGAGCAGATATTGTATTGAGGTGCACCTGGGATAGAGTATAAGAGGAGCAGATATTGTATTGAGGTGCACCTGGGATAGAGTATAATAGGAGCAGATATTGTATTGAGGTGCACCTGCGATAGAGTATTAGGGGAGCAGATATTGTATTGAGATGCACCTGGGATAGAGTATAAGAGGGGCAGACATTGTATTGAGGTGCACCTGGGATAGAGTATAAGAGGAGCAGATATTGTATTGAGGTGCTCCTGGGATAGAGTATAATAGGAGCAGATATTGTATTGAGATGCACCTGGGATAGAGTATAAGAGGAGCAGATATTGTATTGAGATGCACCTGGGATATAGTATAAGAGGGGCAGATATTGTATTGAGGTGCACCTGGGATAGAGTATAAGAGGAGCAGATATTGTATTGAGGTGCACCTGGGATAGAGTATAATAGGAGCAGATATTGTATTGAGGTGCACCTGCGATAGAGTATTAGGGGAGCAGATATTGTATTGAGATGCACCTGGGATAGAGTATAAGAGGGGCAGACATTGTATTGAGGTGCACCTGGGATAGAGTATAAGAGGAACAGATATTGTATTGAGGTGCACCTGGGATAGAGTATTAGTGGAGCAGATATTGTATTGAGATGCACCTGGGATAGAGTATAAGAGGAGCAGATATTGTATTGAGATGCACCTGGGATAGAGTATAAGAGGAGCAGATATTGTATTGAGGAGCATCTGGGATATAGTATAAGAGGAGCAGATATTGTATTGAGGTGCACCTGGGATAGAGTATAAGAGGAGCAGATATTGTATTGAGGTGCACCTGGGATAGAGTATAAGAGGAGCAGATATTGTATTGAGGTGCACCTGGGATAGAGTATAAGAGGAGCAGATATCGTATTGAGCTGCAGATATTATTCTCACATCTGCTCGTGTTACCACACGTGAAATTGTCAGAAGATTTTGGTACTGACGAGTCCGTAAAATGTGTAGCTTTTGATTTATCGTGACTGACTGTCATTGTGTTATCATCACACCATATTGTAACGAATTTCTTATCCATTGGTGTGTGTCACTTCATAGTTTTGCTGCCACCAGTGACGTAAGGTGTCACGACCCTCATAGACAACTTTATATTCTAAAAAAATGCCCTCTCATAGGCTTAACTGTAATGGCCCTCTAATAGACCCAAGTGTACCGGCCCTCTCATAGGCTTAACTGTAATGGCCCTCTAATAGACCCAACTGTACTGGCCCTCTCATAGGCACATCTGTACTGGCCCACTAATAGACCCAACTGTACTGGCCCTCTCATAGGCACATCTGTACTGGCCCACTAATAGACCCAACTGTACTGGCCCTCTCATAGGCACATCTGTACTGGTCTTCTCATAGGGTATCACATTAATGCGTAATCACATCTCTTCTTAGTAGCGTCTTATTCCCAGTCTACTCTGGATGGCGCTCGTTACACGGGTCCGCCACTATTCGCCAGATACTCGTGGTATATCGAGCTGGTAAGGGGTCGACTTCATCTAAGTCAAATCCACCAGTGGAAAGGATAGCAGAGCACTATGGGACATCATTACATCTCAATTACATCTAGGTCACCTTGTTTCGAGGATATCCAGATATCCCTCAGGATAGTTCCAGGATACTACATTAGCGAACAACTATTCTACAATTTAATATAGCGGCTGATCGCAATAATCATGGCTTGAATACCGCTTACGCTGCAGGATATATGCGGGATATCCATAGGATATGTTGAGTTATGTTGGATATTCACGATATTCCCATCACGATATGTTAAGGATATCTCAGCGAGTCTTTCGGCCGTACGTCAGGATATATTAGGTAGGATGGAACGGTTGGATTTCAGAACTAACATCTCCAGACATCTCCCACTACCGTATCTTCTATTAGGATAATAAAGGCCACCCACCCATAGTGTCATCACCAGGCAATAGTAATACTTGTAGCTATGATCTGGGTATCCATAAGGATATATGCCCCATTCCCCAGAGTAAGATAGGTCCACAACCCGGTCCACCTGCAGTTCCGGACCCAGGGACTTTCACCCTCTGCAGTGTCTTCTAAAGTGGATATGCTTTATCAACGGGTCTCAGTTCTCCTCATTGAAAGGTGTAGGGATACATATCCTAGATGGATTCAAGATAACTAATCTCTGACAGGCACGTTTAATGTATAATTTCGGAAGGATATACACTCAAACATTATCTCAGCATTGCCGGTACCCTAGATCATGTTTCCCAGACACAGTATCCTGGAGGATATACTATCCCATTCCCCAAAGCCAAGAATAGGGCCACAAACCCGGTCCACCTGCAGTTCCGGTAGGGACTTTCACCCTCTGCAGTATCCTCTGACCAACGGGTTATACTCCGAGTCTTCTTCATGAAAGGCTTAGGGATACATATCCTTGATACCAGCAATACCAAGTATCCGTGAGTGATATTTATGGGGTTATTATCAAATTTGGCACATTCAGGATATATATCCTATAGAATATAGGAAACTAGGATACAGTATCCTGAAAGGAACGTACAAGGACAGTAACTATATTGGCGTCCTGAGCATGGCTTAAGGATACATATCCTTGACATCAACAACAACATACATTCTGTACTAGAGAGGGATTGACACTGAAATTTGGCTTTAAAGGATATTAGTATCCTAAAGGATACCTTTTATGCTATAGAACAGTATACTATGTGTAGGATACTAATCATGATGATGCTCAAGGGGGAGTATCCTACAGGATACCATTTAGACGTAGGATATCTAGGATATATATCCTGTAGGATAGTGTACTATGGGATGTCAAGGATATATCCTATAGGATACTATTTTAGACATAGTAGGATATCTAGGATATATATCCTGTAGGATGGTGTACTATGGAATGGCAAGGATATATCCTATAGGATATCATAATTATAGGATCATAGTGGTCGTCCCCAGTATATCCTTAGTAGGATATCCCCTTTATTAGTCATCTCCAGTATTCATCTGTCACCCATAGTAAAAGGTGACCCTACCTCGTCAGCGACAAGGGGCAAAATGCAAAGAACATACTTACTCTCCGGTTTATATAGCCCGCCAGAGGTAAAACCACGTGACTACAATACCTACGCTGATTGGCTGAGCCACCGAAAGCTGTCTGCAGCCGATTCAAGCCATGACTATAGTATCCACAAAAACATAATAAACTCACCAAATTTCCCTGAAACAACACTAAATTTCCACTGAAATATTGACCTAGATACCAATAGAAATTATTACTGAAGTTTTTACACAGCTTACTGTCCAAATTTAAAGTCCAAAGTACGTCGGAGCGTCTGGAATGTAGCTTCGCAACATGGTCTCTTGTCAGGAGAAAAGCATGTTACAAATTTACGGAATAAAGGCATCTACCAGGCAATCAGGGAGTTATCACAAGCTAACAAGTATTTACTAGGTAAGCTGGCATTTGGTTCAATCAGATACCATGTTATTTTAAACAATTTAGCCATTGTAAACACTAAAAGTACTGGTCAAAAATAGAGACACATGACAGTGTTGAAAACTGGTCCCGCGATAATGCATTTCATACAGGTACAAATCAGACATGTGGGACAGACTGTAATAACCCTGCAAAACTTACCTACGACACTCAAATAAACATTTAGCAGTCAGACAATTTCCCCAACAATATTTAGAGAAAATGGTAGTGGGACTAATAAACATTCTCTACACTATCCCCTCCCAGCTTTGTGCGTCCTCGCACAAACATATAATTAGCAACAGGGGTTCAGTCACATTAATGTCAATAAAGTTCAATTATGTGACGGCATTGTTGCCAGAGTCACAGATAATACATGACGCAAAACAATGTCAGGGATCCACAACATGCATTGGTCCTGAAAAGGACCTTTACTCAATGCATCTTGTGCAGCGTATAGTACATGTTCACAAAATAATCCGAGGCGATCCACTTCCACAGTAAATCCAATGAACAGGTCCCAAACACAGTAAAATCCACATGAAGAACGCGCACATTATCACACCAAGCTCATATACACATCAAACAGGTAAATCCAAGAAGAGAAAAGCGTAACCACAGTATATACATCAAAGGCACCATGGACTCCACCTGCAAGAACTCATCCAGTCATCTACTGCTCGTTGGAGTAATCCGAAAATCCTGGGGCATCGATCTTCCAGAGGTGGTCCACATGATTCCCAAAGCCATGGCAAATTTCGCAGGTCAGATCGGTGCATACCCAGATTCCCCTGTGTGTCTCAGTGCTGGCATCTGTGGTGGTCGTGGTTTGCAGTTGCACTTCCGTCAGTAATGTCTGAAGCTGCTGCTCAATCTTCTCAAGCCTGAGCTTGGCCTGATCAGGAAGAGTCTCTACCTCACGAACGTGCCTCCTGGAAGACTGCTCCTGTCGTCCCGCTTCAATTTTCCTGAAACCCTCTACCTATAAAACAATAGTAACTGTCTGCTCCAAATTTACTGGTTTGCCTTGATAAATCCTCATTCGTGTTTCCGAATCCTCAAGCGCATCTACGAAATGAGTCTTGGCAAGGCGGTCTCTCTGCACCGCTGTCATATCTGGGTAAGCAAGATCAGCGAGCTTCCTAATGGACTGCCCAATTTCCCGTAGTCCTTCTCCGCGTCCCCTACGTCTATTCCGCAACTCTGCCAGATAAAGCTCAGCCTGTTCTCCTGGACCAAACCGAGTTGTCAGCACATGAGTCAATTTCTCAAAGTCTCCCTGCTCCTGTGGGGATAGGCTGCAAGCAATCTGCCTGGCAGGACCGCGCAGGTGGGTGAAGAGATAGGCTGCCTTCTCTCTTTGCCTCCAGTGGTTTACCTTAGCGATAGTGTTGAATACACTCAGATATTCCAGCCACGACCCATCTCCAGTAAATGTTTCCGGTCTCACAGTCAACTTCCTGGGATGGACTCGATCATTATCTCCATCTCCTGTATGTTCATCTTCATCATCTGAAGAAGCTGGTTCGCCCCTTCGTGACCCTCTCCGAAACTGACGAAATACCACTTCTTCTTCTGCCCCACCCTCATCAACCAGGTTATCGTGAGCATCATCCAACATCTCAAGACTTTGTTCTGCCATCTTCAAATCTTCGAATGAAAGAAACATGTTTATTTACATCCCACAATGCACTACTATCCCACCGCTGCCACCAATTGTAACGAATTTCTTATCCATTGGTGTGTGTCACTTCATAGTTTTGCTGCCACCTGTGACGTAAGGTGTCACGACCCTCATAGACAACTTTATATTCTAAAAAAATGCCCTCTCATAGGCTTAACTGTAATGGCCCTCTAATAGACCCAAGTGTACCGGCCCTCTCATAGGCTTAACTGTAATGGCCCTCTAATAGACCCAACTGTACTGGCCCTCTCATAGGCACATCTGTACTGGCCCACTAATAGACCCAACTGTACTGGCCCTCTCATAGGCACATCTGTACTGGCCCACTAATAGACCCAACTGTACTGGCCCTCTCATAGGCACAGCTGTCCTGGTCTTCTCATAGGGTATCACATTAATGCGTAATCACATCTCTTCTTAGTAGCGTCTTATTCCCAGTCTACTCTGGATGGCGCTCGTTACACGGGTCCGCCACTATTCGCCAGATACTCGTGGTATATCGAGCTGGTAAGGGGTCGACTTCATCTAAGTCAAATCCACCAGTGGAAAGGATAGCAGAGCACTATGGGACATCATTACATCTCAATTACATCTAGGTCACCTTGTTTCGAGGATATCCAGATATCCCTCAGGATAGTTCCAGGATACTACATTAGCGACCAGTCTGGCAGGACAAGAAGGATACCCAAAGGATACCTCTGAGGATATCTCAGGATAGATTTCGAGTACCATAAGGATATTCGAAGGATATCTTTAAGGATATATCAGGATACATTTCCAGTACCATAAGGATACACAAAGGCATTCGCATAATTATAAAGGATGGAGACAAGGCAATAATTCAACGTTCAAAGATAATGCTTGTATTATCAACAATAAAGTGCAACATGATATATATATACAGGTATTTACATGCGTAAGGATACTTCAGGATATTTTATCAAAACAGATTATGCGCTTTGAATACTGAGTACCGGTATCAATTATATAGTCGCTTTCAGGACATCGATAACAACTATTCTACAATTTAATATAGCGGCTGATCGCAATAATCATGGCTTGAATACCGCTTACGCTGCAGGATATATGCGGGATATCCATAGGATATGTTGAGTTATGTTGGATATTCACGATATTCCCATCACGATATGTTAAGGATATCTCAGCGAGTCTTTCGGCCGTACGTCAGGATATATTAGGTAGGATGGAACGGTTGGATTTCAGAACTAACATCTCCAGACATCTCCCACTACCGTATCTTCTATTAGGATAATAAAGGCCACCCACCCATAGTGTCATCACCAGGCAATAGTAATACTTGTAGCTATGATCTGGGTATCCTTAAGGATATATGCCCCATTCCCCAGAGTAAGATAGGTCCACAACCCGGTCCACCTGCAGTTCCGGACCCAGGGACTTTCACCCTCTGCAGTGTCTTCTAAAGTGGATATGCTTTATCAACGGGTCTCAGTTCTCCTCATTGAAAGGTGTAGGGATACATATCCTAGATGGATTCAAGATAACTAATCTCTGACAGGCACGTTTAATGTATAATTTCGGAAGGATATACACTCAAACATTATCTCAGCATTGCCGGTACCCTAGATCATGTTTCCCAGACACAGTATCCTGGAGGATATACTATCCCATTCCCCAAAGCCAAGAATAGGGCCACAAACCCGGTCCACCTGCAGTTCCGGTAGGGACTTTCACCCTCTGCAGTATCCTCTGACCAACGGGTTATACTCCGAGTCTTCTTCATGAAAGGCTTAGGGATACATATCCTTGATACCAGCAATACCAAGTATCCGTGAGTGATATTTATGGGGTTATTATCAAATTTGGCACATTCAGGATATATATCCTATAGAATATAGGAAACTAGGATACAGTATCCTGAAAGGAACGTACAAGGACAGTAACTATATTGGCGTCCTGAGCATGGCTTAAGGATACATATCCTTGACATCAACAACAACATACATTCTGTACTAGAGAGGGATTGACACTGAAATTTGGCTTTAAAGGATATTAGTATCCTAAAGGATACCTTTTATGCTATAGAACAGTATACTATGTGTAGGATACTAATCATGATGATGCTCAAGGGGGAGTATCCTACAGGATACCATTTAGACGTAGGATATCTAGGATATATATCCTGTAGGATAGTGTACTATGGGATGTCAAGGATATATCCTATAGGATACTATTTTAGACATAGTAGGATATCTAGGATATATATCCTGTAGGATGGTGTACTATGGAATGGCAAGGATATATCCTATAGGATATCATAATTATAGGATCATAGTGGTCGTCCCCAGTATATCCTTAGTAGGATATCCCCTTTATTAGTCATCTCCAGTATTCATCTGTCACCCATAGTAAAAGGTGACCCTACCTCGTCAGCGACAAGGGGCAAAATGCAAAGAACATACTTACTCTCCGGTTTATATAGCCCGCCAGAGGTAAAACCACGTGACTACAATACCTACGCTGATTGGCTGAGCCACCGAAAGCTGTCTGCAGCCGATTCAAGCCATGACTATAGTATCCACAAAAACATAATAAACTCACCAAATTTCCCTGAAACAACACTAAATTTCCACTGAAATATTGACCTAGATACCAATAGAAATTATTACTGAAGTTTTTACACAGCTTACTGTCCAAATTTAAAGTCCAAAGTACGTCGGAGCGTCTGGAATGTAGCTTCGCAACATGGTCTCTTGTCAGGAGAAAAGCATGTTACAAATTTACGGAATAAAGGCATCTACCAGGCAATCAGGGAGTTATCACAAGCTAACAAGTATTTACTAGGTAAGCTGGCATTTGGTTCAATCAGATACCATGTTATTTTAAACAATTTAGCCATTGTAAACACTAAAAGTACTGGTCAAAAATAGAGACACATGACAGTGTTGAAAACTGGTCCCGCGATAATGCATTTCATACAGGTACAAATCAGACATGTGGGACAGACTGTAATAACCCTGCAAAACTTACCTACGACACTCAAATAAACATTTAGCAGTCAGACAATTTCCCCAACAATATTTAGAGAAAATGGTAGTGGGACTAATAAACATTCTCTACACTATCCCCTCCCAGCTTTGTGCGTCCTCGCACAAACATATAATTAGCAACAGGGGTTCAGTCACATTAATGTCAATAAAGTTCAATTATGTGACGGCATTGTTGCCAGAGTCACAGATAATACATGACGCAAAACAATGTCAGGGATCCACAACATGCATTGGTCCTGAAAAGGACCTTTACTCAATGCATCTTGTGCAGCGTATAGTACATGTTCACAAAATAATCCGAGGCGATCCACTTCCACAGTAAATCCAATGAACAGGTCCCAAACACAGTAAAATCCACATGAAGAACGCGCACATTATCACACCAAGCTCATATACACATCAAACAGGTAAATCCAAGAAGAGAAAAGCGTAACCACAGTATATACATCAAAGGCACCATGGACTCCACCTGCAAGAACTCATCCAGTCATCTACTGCTCGTTGGAGTAATCCGAAAATCCTGGGGCATCGATCTTCCAGAGGTGGTCCACATGATTCCCAAAGCCATGGCAAATTTCGCAGGTCAGATCGGTGCATACCCAGATTCCCCTGTGTGTCTCAGTGCTGGCATCTGTGGTGGTCGTGGTTTGCAGTTGCACTTCCGTCAGTAATGTCTGAAGCTGCTGCTCAATCTTCTCAAACCTGAGCTTGGCCTGATCAGGAAGAGTCTCTACCTCACGAACGTGCCTCCTGGAAGACTGCTCCTGTCGTCCCGCTTCAATTTTCCTGAAACCCTCTACCTATAAAACAATAGTAACTGTCTGCTCCAAATTTACTGGTTTGCCTTGATAAATCCTCATTCGTGTTTCCGAATCCTCAAGCGCATCTACGAAATGAGTCTTGGCAAGGCGGTCTCTCTGCACCGCTGTCATATCTGGGTAAGCAAGATCAGCGAGCTTCCTAACGGACTGCCCAATTTCCCGTAGTCCTTCTCCGCGTCCCCTACGTCTATTCCGCAACTCTGCCAGATAAAGCTCAGCCTGTTCTCCTGGACCAAACCGAATTGTCAGCACATGAGTCAATTTCTCAAAGTCTCCCTGCTCCTGTGGGGATAGGCTGCAAGCAATCTGCCTGGCAGGACCGCGCAGGTGGGTGAAGAGATAGGCTGCCTTCTCTCTTTGCCTCCAGTGGCTTACCTTAGCGATAGTGTTGAATACACTCAGATATTCCAGCCACGACCCATCTCCAGTAAATGTTTCCGGTCTCACAGTCAACTTCCTGGGATGGACTCGATCATTATCTCCATCTCCTGTATGTTCATCTTCATCATCTGAAGAAGCTGGTTCGCCCCTTCGTGACCCTCTCCGAAACTGACGAAATACCACTTCTTCTGCCCCACCCTCATCAACCAGGTTATCGTGAGCATCATCCAACATCTCAAGACTTTGTTCTGCCATCTTCAAATCTTCGAATGAAAGAAACATGTTTATTTACATCCCACAATGCACTACTATCCCACCGCTGCCACCAATTGTAACGAATTTCTTATCCATTGGTGTGTGTCACTTCATAGTTTTGCTGCCACCTGTGACGTAAGGTGTCACGACCCTCATAGACAACTTTATATTCTAAAAAAATGCCCTCTCATAGGCTTAACTGTAATGGCCCTCTAATAGACCCAAGTGTACCGGCCCTCTCATAGGCTTAACTGTAATGGCCCTCTCATAGGAACATCTGTACGGGCCCACTAATAGACCCAACTGTACTGGCCCTCTCATAGGCACATCTGTACTGGCCCACTAATAGACCCAACTGTACTGGCCCTCTCATAGGCACAGCTGTCCTGGTCTTCTCATAGGGTATCACATTAATGCGTAATCACATCTCTTCTTAGTAGCGTCTTATTCCCAGTCTACTCTGGATGGCGCTCGTTACACGGGTCCGCCACTATTCGCCAGATACTCGTGGTATATCGAGCTGGTAAGGGGTCGACTTCATCTAAGTCAAATCCACCAGTGGAAAGGATAGCAGAGCACTATGGGACATCATTACATCTCAATTACATCTAGGTCACCTTGTTTCGAGGATATCCAGATATCCCTCAGGATAGTTCCAGGATACTACATATCAACAGGATACCCGAAGGATACCTCTGAGGATATCTCAGGATAGATTTCGAGTACCATAAGGATATTCGAAGGATATCTTTAAGGATATATCAGGATACATTTCCAGTACCATAAGGATACACAAAGGCATTCGCATAATTATAAAGGATGGAGACAAGGCAATAATTCAACGTTCAAAGATAATGCTTGTATTATCAACAATAAAGTGCAACATGATATATATATACAGGTATTTACATGCGTAAGGATACTTCAGGATATTCTATCAAAACAGATTATGCGCTTTGAATACTGAGTACCGGTATCAATTATATAGTCGCTTTCAGGACATCGATAACAACTATTCTACAATTTAATATAGCGGCTGATCGCAATAATCATGGCTTGAATACCGCTTACGCTGCAGGATATATGCGGGATATCCATAGGATATGTTGAGTTATGTTGGATATTCACGATATTCCCATCACGATATGTTAAGGATATCTCAGCGAGTCTTTCGGCCGTACGTCAGGATATATTAGGTAGGATGGAACGGTTGGATTTCAGAACTAACATCTCCAGACATCTCCCACTACCGTATCTTCTATTAGGATAATAAAGGCCACCCACCCATAGTGTCATCACCAGGCAATAGTAATACTTGTAGCTGATCTGGGTATCCTTAAGGATATATGCCCCATTCCCCAGAGTAAGATAGGTCCACAACCCGGTCCACCTGCAGTTCCGGACCCAGGGACTTTCACCCTCTGCAGTGTCTTCTAAAGTGGATATGCTTTATCAACGGGTCTCAGTTCTCCTCATTGAAAGGTGTAGGGATACATATCCTAGATGGATTCAAGATAACTAATCTCTGACAGGCACGTTTAATGTATAATTTCGGAAGGATATACACTGAAACATTATCTCAGCATTGCCGGTACCCTAGATCATGTTTCCTAGACACAGTATCCTGGAGGATATACTATCCCATTCCCCAAAGCCAAGAATAGGGCCACAAACCCGGTCCACCTGCAGTTCCGGTAGGGACTTTCACCCTCTGCAGTATCCTCTGACCAACGGGTTATACTCCGAGTCTTCTTCATGAAAGGCTTAGGGATACATATCCTTGATACCAGCAATACCAAGTATCCGTGAGTGATATTTATGGGGTTATCAAATTTGGCACATTCAGGATATATATCCTATAGAATATAGGAAACTAGGATACAGTATCCTGAAAGGAACGTACAAGAACAGTAACTATATTGGCGTCCTGAGCATGGCTTAAGGATACATATCCTTGACATCAACAACAACATACATTCTGTACTAGAGAGGGATTGACACTGAAATTTGGCTTTAAAGGATATTAGTATCCTAAAGGATACCTTTTATGCTATAGAACAGTATACTATGTGTAGGATACTAATCATGATGATGCTCAAGGGGGAGTATCCTACAGGATACCATTTAGACGTAGGATATCTAGGATATATATCCTGTAGGATAGTGTACTATGGGATGTCAAGGATATATCCTATAGGATACTATTTTAGACATAGTAGGATATCTAGGATATATATCCTGTAGGATGGTGTACTATGGAATGGCAAGGATATATCCTATAGGATATCATAATTATAGGATCATAGTGGTCGTCCCCAGTATATCCTTAGTAGGATATCCCCTTTATTAGTCATCTCCAGTATTCATCTGTCACCCATAGTAAAAGGTGACCCTACCTCGTCAGCGACAAGGGGCAAAATGCAAAGAACACACTTACTCTCCGGTTTATATAGCCCGCCAGAGGTAAAACCACGTGACTACAATACCTACGCTGATTGGCTGAGCCACCGAAAGCTGTCTGCAGCCGATTCAAGCCATGACTATAGTATCCACAAAAACATAATAAACTCACCAAATTTCCCTGAAACAACACTAAATTTCCACTGAAATATTGACCTAGATACCAATAGAAATTATTACTGAAGTTTTTACACAGCTTACTGTCCAAATTTTAAGTCCAAAGTACGTCGGAGCGTCTGGAATGTAGCTTCGCAACATGGTCTCTTGTCAGGAGAAAAGCATGTTACAAATTTACGGAATAAAGGCATCTACCAGGCAATCAGGGAGTTATCACAAGCTAACAAGTATTTACTAGGTAAGCTGGCATTTGGTTCAATCAGATACCATGTTATTTTAAACAATTTAGCCATTGTAAACACTAAAAGTACTGGTCAAAAATAGAGACACATGACAGTGTTGAAAACTGGTCCCGCGATAATGCATTTCATACAGGTACAAATCAGACATGTGGGACAGACTGTAATAACCCTGCAAAACTTACCTACGACACTCAAATAAACATTTAGCAGTCAGACAATTTCCCCAACAATATTTAGAGAAAATGGTAGTGGGACTAATAAACATTCTCTACACTATCCCCTCCCAGCTTTGTGCGTCCTCGCACAAACATATAATTAGCAACAGGGGTTCAGTCACATTAATGTCAATAAAGTTCAATTATGTGACGGCATTGTTGCCAGAGTCAGAGATAATACATGACGCAAAACAATGTCAGGGATCCACAACATGCATTGGTCCTGAAAAGGACCTTTACTCAATGCATCTTGTGCAGCGTATAGTACATGTTCACAAAATAATCCGAGGCGATCCACTTCCACAGTAAATCCAATGAACAGGTCCCAAACACAGTAAAATCCACATGAAGAACGCGCACATTATCACACCAAGCTCATATACACATCAAACAGGTAAATCCAAGAAGAGAAAAGCGTAACCACAGTATATACATCAAAGGCACCATGGACTCCACCTGCAAGAACTCATCCAGTCATCTACTGCTCGTTGGAGTAATCCGAAAATCCTGGGGCATCGATCTTCCAGAGGTGGTCCACATGATTCCCAAAGCCATGGCAAATTTCGCAGGTCAGATCGGTGCATACCCAGATTCCCCTGTGTGTCTCGATGCTGGCATCTGTGGTGGTCGTGGTTTGCAGTTGCACTTCCGTCAGTAATGTCTGAAGCTGCTGCTCAATCTTCTCAAGCCTGAGCTTGGCCTGATCAGGAAGAGTCTCTACCTCACGAACGTGCCTCCTGGAAGACTGCTCCTGTCGTCCCGCTTCAATTTTCCTGAAACCCTCTACCTATAAAACAATAGTAACTGTCTGCTCCAAATTTACTGGTTTGCCTTGATAAATCCTCATTCGTGTTTCCGAATCCTCAAGCGCATCTACGAAATGAGTCTTGGCAAGGCGGTCTCTCTGCACCGCTGTCATATCTGGGTAAGCAAGATCAGCGAGCTTCCTAATGGACTGCCCAATTTCCCGTAGTCCTTCTCCGCGTCCCCTACGTCTATTCCGCAACTCTGCCAGATAAAGCTCAGCCTGTTCTCCTGGACCAAACCGAGTTGTCAGCACATGAGTCAATTTCTCAAAGTCTCCCTGCTCCTGTGGGGATAGGCTGCAAGCAATCTGCCTGGCAGGACCGCGCAGGTGGGTGAAGAGATAGGCTGCCTTCTCTCTTTGCCTCCAGTGGTTTACCTTAGCGATAGTGTTGAATACACTCAGATATTCCAGCCACGACCCATCTCCAGTAAATGTTTCCGGTCTCACAGTCAACTTCCTGGGATGGACTCGATCATTATCTCCATCTCCTGTATGTTCATCTTCATCATCTGAAGAAGCTGGTTCGCCCCTTCGTGACCCTCTCCGAAACTGACGAAATACCACTTCTTCTTCTGCCCCACCCTCATCAACCAGGTTATCGTGAGCATCATCCAACATCTCAAGACTTTGTTCTGCCATCTTCAAATCTTCGAATGAAAGAAACATGTTTATTTACATCCCACAATGCACTACTATCCCACCGCTGCCACCAATTGTAACGAATTTCTTATCCATTGGTGTGTGTCACTTCATAGTTTTGCTGCCACCTGTGACGTAAGGTGTCACGACCCTCATAGACAACTTTATATTCTAAAAAAATGCCCTCTCATAGGCTTAACTGTAATGGCCCTCTAATAGACCCAAGTGTACCGGCCCTCTCATAGGCTTAACTGTAATGGCCCTCTAATAGACCCAACTGTACTGGCCCTCTCATAGGCACATCTGTACTGGCCCACTAATAGACCCAACTGTACTGGCCCTCTCATAGGCACATCTGTACTGGCCCACTAATAGACCCAACTGTACTGGCCCTCTCATAGGCACAGCTGTCCTGGTCTTCTCATAGGGTATCACATTAATGCGTAATCACATCTCTTCTTAGTAGCGTCTTATTCCCAGTCTACTCTGGATGGCGCTCGTTACACGGGTCCGCCACTATTCGCCAGATACTCGTGGTATATCGAGCTGGTAAGGGGTCGACTTCATCTAAGTCAAATCCACCAGTGGAAAGGATAGCAGAGCACTATGGGACATCATTACATCTCAATTACATCTAGGTCACCTTGTTTCGAGGATATCCAGATATCCCTCAGGATAGTTCCAGGATACTACATTAGCGACCAGTCTGGCAGGACAAGAAGGATACCCAAAGGATACCTCTGAGGATATCTCAGGATAGATTTCGAGTACCATAAGGATATTCGAAGGATATCTTTAAGGATATATCAGGATACATTTCCAGTACCATAAGGATACACAAAGGCATTCGCATAATTATAAAGGATGGAGACAAGGCAATAATTCAACGTTCAAAGATAATGCTTGTATTATCAACAATAAAGTGCAACATGATATATATATACAGGTATTTACATGCGTAAGGATACTTCAGGATATTTTATCAAAACAGATTATGCGCTTTGAATACTGAGTACCGGTATCAATTATATAGTCGCTTTCAGGACATCGATAACAACTATTCTACAATTTAATATAGCGGCTGATCGCAATAATCATGGCTTGAATACCGCTTACGCTGCAGGATATATGCGGGATATCCATAGGATATGTTGAGTTATGTTGGATATTCACGATATTCCCATCACGATATGTTAAGGATATCTCAGCGAGTCTTTCGGCCGTACGTCAGGATATATTAGGTAGGATGGAACGGTTGGATTTCAGAACTAACATCTCCAGACATCTCCCACTACCGTATCTTCTATTAGGATAATAAAGGCCACCCACCCATAGTGTCATCACCAGGCAATAGTAATACTTGTAGCTATGATCTGGGTATCCTTAAGGATATATGCCCCATTCCCCAGAGTAAGATAGGTCCACAACCCGGTCCACCTGCAGTTCCGGACCCAGGGACTTTCACCCTCTGCAGTGTCTTCTAAAGTGGATATGCTTTATCAACGGGTCTCAGTTCTCCTCATTGAAAGGTGTAGGGATACATATCCTAGATGGATTCAAGATAACTAATCTCTGACAGGCACGTTTAATGTATAATTTCGGAAGGATATACACTCAAACATTATCTCAGCATTGCCGGTACCCTAGATCATGTTTCCCAGACACAGTATCCTGGAGGATATACTATCCCATTCCCCAAAGCCAAGAATAGGGCCACAAACCCGGTCCACCTGCAGTTCCGGTAGGGACTTTCACCCTCTGCAGTATCCTCTGACCAACGGGTTATACTCCGAGTCTTCTTCATGAAAGGCTTAGGGATACATATCCTTGATACCAGCAATACCAAGTATCCGTGAGTGATATTTATGGGGTTATTATCAAATTTGGCACATTCAGGATATATATCCTATAGAATATAGGAAACTAGGATACAGTATCCTGAAAGGAACGTACAAGGACAGTAACTATATTGGCGTCCTGAGCATGGCTTAAGGATACATATCCTTGACGTCAACAACAACATACATTCTGTACTAGAGAGGGATTGACACTGAAATTTGGCTTTAAAGGATATTAGTATCCTAAAGGATACCTTTTATGCTATAGAACAGTATACTATGTGTAGGATACTAATCATGATGATGCTCAAGGGGGAGTATCCTACAGGATACCATTTAGACGTAGGATATCTAGGATATATATCCTGTAGGATAGTGTACTATGGGATGTCAAGGATATATCCTATAGGATACTATTTTAGACATAGTAGGATATCTAGGATATATATCCTGTAGGATGGTGTACTATGGAATGGCAAGGATATATCCTATAGGATATCATAATTATAGGATCATAGTGGTCGTCCCCAGTATATCCTTAGTAGGATATCCCCTTTATTAGTCATCTCCAGTATTCATCTGTCACCCATAGTAAAAGGTGACCCTACCTCGTCAGCGACAAGGGGCAAAATACAAAGAACATACTTACTCTCCGGTTTATATAGCCCGCCAGAGGTAAAACCACGTGACTACAATACCTACGCTGATTGGCTGAGCCACCGAAAGCTGTCTGCAGCCGATTCAAGCCATGACTATAGTATCCACAAAAACATAATAAACTCACCAAATTTCCCTGAAACAACACTAAATTTCCACTGAAATATTTACCTAGATACCAATAGAAATTATTACTGAAGTTTTTACACAGCTTACTGTCCAAATTTAAAGTCCAAAGTACGTCGGAGCGTCTGGAATGTAGCTTCGCAACATGGTCTCTTGTCAGGAGAAAAGCATGTTACAAATTTACGGAATAAAGGCATCTACCAGGCAATCAGGGAGTTATCACAAGCTAACAAGTATTTACTAGGTAAGCTGGCATTTGGTTCAATCAGATACCATGTTATTTTAAACAATTTAGCCATTGTAAACACTAAAAGTACTGGTCAAAAATAGAGACACATGACAGTGTTGAAAACTGGTCCCGCGATAATGCATTTCATACAGGTACAAATCAGACATGTGGGACAGACTGTAATAACCCTGCAAAACTTACCTACGACACTCAAATAAACATTTAGCAGTCAGACAATTTCCCCAACAATATTTAGAGAAAATGGTAGTGGGACTAATAAACATTCTCTACACTATCCCCTCCCAGCTTTGTGCGTCCTCGCACAAACATATAATTAGCAACAGTCACATTAATGTCAATAAAGTTCAATTATGTGACGGCATTGTTGCCAGAGTCACAGATAATACATGACGCAAAACAATGTCAGGGATCCACAACATGCATTGGTCCTGAAAAGGACCTTTACTCAATGCATCTTGTGCAGCGTATAGTACATGTTCACAAAATAATCCGAGGCGATCCACTTCCACAGTAAATCCAATGAACAGGTCCCAAACACAGTAAAATCCACATGAAGAACGCGCACATTATCACACCAAGCTCATATACACATCAAACAGGTAAATCCAAGAAGAGAAAAGCGTAACCACAGTATATACATCAAAGGCACCATGGACTCCACCTGCAAGAACTCATCCAGTCATCTACTGCTCGTTGGAGTAATCCGAAAATCCTGGGGCATCGATCTTCCAGAGGTGGTCCACATGATTCCCAAAGCCATGGCAAATTTCGCAGGTCAGATCGGTGCATACCCAGATTCCCCTGTGTGTCTCAGTGCTGGCATCTGTGGTGGTCGTGGTTTGCAGTTGCATTTCTGTCAGTAATGTCTGAAGCTGCTGCTCAATCTTCTCAAACCTGAGCTTGGCCTGATCAGGAAGAGTCTCTACCTCACGAACGTGCCTCCTGGAAGACTGCTCCTGTCGCCCCGCTTCAATTTTCCTGAAACACTCTACCTATAAAGCAATAGTAACTCTCTGCTCCAAATTTACTGGTTTGCCTTGATAAATCCTCATTCGTGTTTCCGAATCCTCAAGCGCATCTACGAAATGAGTCTTGGCAAGGCGGTCTCTCTGCACCGCTGTCATATCTGGGTAAGCAAGATCAGCGAGCTTCCTAATGGACTGCCCAATTTCCCGTAGTCCTTCTCCGCGTCCCCTACGTCTATTCCGCAACTCTGCCAGATAAAGCTCAGCCTGTTCTCCTGGACCAAACCGAGTTGTCAGCACATGAGTCAATTTCTCAAAGTCTCCCTGCTCCTGTGGGGATAGGCTGCAAGCAATCTGCCTGGCTGGACCGCGCAGGTGGGTGAAGAGATAGGCTGCCTTCTCTCTTTGCCTCCAGTGGTTTATCTTAGCGATAGTGTTGAATACACTCAGATATTCCAGCCACGACCCATCTCCAGTAAATGTTTCCGGTCTCACAGTCAACTTCCTGGGATGGACTCGATCATTATCTCCATCTCCTGTATGTTCATCTTCATCATCTGAAGAAGCTGGTTCGCCCCTTCGTGACCCTCTCCGAAACTGACGAAATACCACTTCTTCTTCTGCCCCACCCTCATCAACCAGGTTATCGTGAGCATCATCCAACATCTCAAGACTTTGTTCTGCCATCTTCAAATCTTCGAATGAAAGAAACATGTTTATTTACATCCCACAATGCACTACTATCCCACCGCTGCCACCAATTGTAACGAATTTCTTATCCATTGGTGTGTGTCACTTCATAGTTTTGCTGCCACCAGTGACGTAAGGTGTCACGACCCTCATAGACAACTTTATATTCTAAAAAAATGCCCTCTCATAGGCTTAACTGTAATGGCCCTCTAATAGACCCAAGTGTACCGGCCCTCTCATAGGCTTAACTGTAATGGCCCTCTAATAGACCCAACTGTACTGGCCCTCTCATAGGCACATCTGTACTGGCCCACTAATAGACCCAACTGTACTGGCCCTCTCATAGGCACATCTGTACTGGCCCACTAATAGACCCAACTGTACTGGCCCTCTCATAGGCACATCTGTCCTGGTCTTCTCATAGGGTATCACATTAATGCGTAATCACATCTCTTCTTAGTAGCGTCTTATTCCCAGTCTACTCTGGATGGCGCTCGTTACACGGGTCCGCCACTATTCGCCAGATACTCGTGGTATATCGAGCTGGTAAGGGGTCGACTTCATCTAAGTCAAATCCACCAGTGGAAAGGATAGCAGAGCACTATGGGACATCATTACATCTCAATTACATCTAGGTCACCTTGTTTCGAGGATATCCAGATATCCCTCAGGATAGTTCCAGGATACTACATTAGCGACCAGTCTGGCAGGACAAGAAGGATACCCAAAGGATACCTCTGAGGATATCTCAGGATAGATTTCGAGTACCATAAGGATATTCGAAGGATATCTTTAAGGATATATCAGGATACATTTCCAGTACCATAAGGATACACAAAGGCATTCGCATAATTATAAAGGATGGAGACAAGGCAATAATTCAACGTTCAAAGATAATGCTTGTATTATCAACAATAAAGTGCAACATGATATATATATACAGGTATTTACATGCGTAAGGATACTTCAGGATATTTTATCAAAACAGATTATGCGCTTTGAATACTGAGTACCGGTATCAATTATATAGTCGCTTTCAGGACATCGATAACAACTATTCTACAATTTAATATAGCGGCTGATCGCAATAATCATGGCTTGAATACCGCTTACGCTGCAGGATATATGCGGGATATCCATAGGATATGTTAAGTTATGTCGGATATTCACGATATTCCCATCACGATATGTTAAGGATATCTCAGCGAGTCTTTCGGCCGTACGTCAGGATATATTAGGTAGGATGGAACGGTTGGATTTCAGAACTAACATCTCCAGACATCTCCCACTACCGTATCTTCTATTAGGATAATAAAGGCCACCCACCCATAGTGTCATCACCAGGCAATAGTAATACTTGTAGCTATGATCTGGGTATCCTTAAGGATTTTTGCCCCATTCCCCAGAGTAAGATAGGTCCACAACCCGGTCCACCTGCAGTTCCGGACCTAGGGACTTTCACCCTCTGCAGTGTCCTCTAAAGTGGATATGCTTTATCAACGGGTCTCAGTTCTCCTCATTGAAAGGTGTAGGGATACATATCCTAGACGGGTTCAAGTATAACTAATCTCTGACAGGCACGTTTAATGTATAATTTCGGAAGGATATACACTCAAACATTATCTCAGCATTGCCGGTACCCTAGATCATGTTTCCCAGACACAGTATCCTGGAGGATATACTATCCCATTCCCCAAAGCCAAGAATAGGGCCACAAACCCGGTCCACCTGCAGTTCCGGTAGGGACTTTCACCCTCTGCAGTATCCTCTGACCAACGGGTTATACTCCGAGTCTTCTTCATGAAAGGCTTAGGGATACATATCCTTGATACCAGCAATACCAAGTATCCGTGAGTGATATTTATGGGATTATTATCAAATTTGGCACATTCAGGATATATATCCTATAGAATATAGGAAACTAGGATACAGTATCCTGAAAGGAACGTACAAGGACAGTAACTATATTGGCGTCCTGAGCATGGCTTAAGGATACATATCCTTGACATCAACAACAACATACATTCTGTACTAGAGAGGGATTGACACTGAAATTTGGCTTTAAAGGATATTAGTATCCTAAAGGATACCTTTTATGCTATAGAACAGTATACTATGTGTAGGATACTAATCATGATGATGCTCAAGGGGGAGTATCCTACAGGATACCATTTAGACGTAGGATATCTAGGATATATATCCTGTAGGATAGTGTACTATGGGATGTCAAGGATATATCCTATAGGATACTATTTTAGACATAGTAGGATATCTAGGATATATATCCTGTAGGATGGTGTACTATGGAATGGCAAGGATATATCCTATAGGATATCATAATTATAGGATCATAGTGGTCGTCCCCAGTATATCCTTAGTAGGATATCCCCTTTATTAGTCATCTCCAGTATTCATCTGTCACCCATAGTAAAAGGTGACCCTACCTCGTCAGCGACAAGGGGCAAAATGCAAAGAACAATCAATCAATCAATTTTTAATTTGGATGGCGCTTTCAATTTGGTAAAATTATGCGCGCCAGGTCGTTGCATTGAGTTTGATGTTCAGCATAAATATTGATTTAAAATATTCAACTATACGGATTTTTAATGGATTAAAAAAACATGTAGAAAAAACAAACTCCAATGCGTTATTTGATGTCATGGTGAGGTTAGAGACGTAAAAGGAAGGGAGCATATATATGGACCAACATACTTAATTTAATAGTAATAAAATCCTAACGACCCTATCTATAAAAAATATAAAACTGAATTAAAAAGGCCAATATAGCACATGCATATTTTGTTTAAACAAAAATTAAACTCCTCATATTGATTTAGATTTGACGATGTGGTGAATAAAAACAAGATTTGATGTAATATCTATGCTCATCCTGGTGAACACCGTGAATGAGGACCTCCTCTGGTATCCTCAGACACCAATGTCCAACCAGAACAAGCAAAGACATTATTTAAAACAAAACAGAGCAGAAATATTGGTATAATTTCTTAACCACAGGTAAGAAAATATATATTAAACTATTATAGAATTTTATTATTCATGAACTTGTAATATGCATGTACTATCAATTAACCAATATAACTATTATAAATAATTCCACAAGGTGGAAGGGGAGGCAACAATTGTACACTCCCCTAGACTAGATGTGAAATGTATAACAGAATAATAAAATCAATATAAATTAAAATCTGCGTGTGTGCAGCATAAACCTATAAATAGCTATAAAAACTTTATCACGGTTTATTCTAGGCTTTAAGATGGACTCCATGGTATGATTGAAAACACCAGCACATATAAGGTCATTAAAAAAGTGGAGCCTCTGATTATTAAATCGTGTACACGATAATAAATAGTGACTGATGCTTTCTTCTACATCGCACGCATCACACACTCCAGTGGGATGTAAATTACATCTATAAAGATATGAATTTAAGGCAATGTGCCAGACAAGAAGTCTAAAGACAAGTACTTCAGCGTGGCGATTTGGTAGTTTCAAAGAGGCGTCTGTAATTGAAGGCTGAAATTGGTAGTAAAAACGCCCCTTCTTTGAATTATCCCAGCATTCCTGCCATTTAGAATTAAAATAAGGATATAAACAAGCCATGGCTTCATTAATTGTTAATCCCATATGTATATTAATATCTGGAAGTGCGGATGCGTGCTTAGCAAGAGAGTCCGCAAGCTCATTCCCATATATACCAGAATGGCCCGGGACCCAGTCGAAATAAATTATTATATTTTCATAACTCATCGTAGTGACTAAATATAATATTTCATATAAAATACTTGAAGACCGGCTCCAAGAGAAGTTAAGCATTGCTTAATTGTAGAGAGCTAAGAGAGTCTGTAAAAATTACAGCTCTAGATATACTAGTATCTCTAATAAAACTGAGTGCCATTAAAATAGCTGTCAGCTCAGCTGTATAAACACTCACATGATCATTAATTCTAAAGGATTTAGAATATTTTAATTCAGGTATGCAAAATGCAGCACCCACCCTGCCGGTATCTGGACACTTGGAGGCATCTGTAAACACTTGCATGTATTCACTCCAATTAGATTTAATATATTCTTTTGTATATCCAGTAATAATATGGGGTGGGTCAGATTTTTAAATTTGTATATGTAATCCCATATATATGTTTGGTGTAGTCAACAAGCAGGGTGGGTAACTCTGCATAAAACAATGCAAAGAACATACTTACTCTCCGGTTTATATAGCCCGCCAGAGGTAAAACCACGTGATTACAATACCTACGCTGATTGGCTGAGCCACCGAAAGCTGTCTGCAGCCGATTCAAGCCATGACTATAGTATCCACAAAAACATAATAAACTCACCAAATTTCCCTGAAACAACACTAAATTTTCACTGAAATATTTACCTAGATACCAATAGAAATTATTACTGAAGTTTTTACACAGCTTACTGTCCAAATTTAAAGTCCAAAGTACGTCGGAGCGTCTGGAATGTAGCTTCGCAACATGGTCTCTTGTCAGGAGAAAAGCATGTTACAAATTTACGGAATAAAGGCATCTACCAGGCAATCAGGGAGTTATCACAAGCTAACAAGTATTTACTAGGTAAGCTGGCATTTGGTTCAATCAGATACCATGTTATTTTAAACAATTTAGCCATTGTAAACACTAAAACTGGTCAAAAATAGAGACACATGACAGTGTTGAAAACTGGTCCCGCGATAATGCATTTCATACAGGTACAAATCAGACATGTGGGACAGACTGTAATAACCCTGCAAAACTTACCTACGACACTCAAATAAACATTTAGCAGTCAGACAATTTCCCCAACAATATTTAGAGAAAATGGTAGTGGGACTAATAAACATTCTCTACAATATGATAGATGCTCCAGTAGGAAATTCAGATTCTCGATAGATTCCTCTAACAATACAACATCCATTTTTAATTTAACCACGAGTCTCTGTGCTGTATATATTTTAATACACTAACAATGGGCCTCAAATGATAATCTAAGATGTATGACAAAGCTACTCTCAAGTGATAGTAGGACTAGAATAACATGATCGAGATGAGCAAACGCTAGTTTCAGCTGACGATTTTAAGCACTGTAACGAGATACAGTTTAACACGTTTAGGTTTTACACACCTTTCCAAAAACATCCGCGTCAACATGTTAAGGCTTTTGTAACGCATATAATTCGAACATAACATGATTAAGCGGAAGTATGTTCCCATGGAACATGATGGTTTGAACAGTAAACCGAAATATTGAGTCAAAAGAATTGCTTGTCATTCTTCGGAGTGCTTACCTTGCTTTACTATGCAAAGCTAGTCAGTGGGAATTCTAATAGTATGTTCCCAAACTGTCCCATTTTATGTTTAGATAATATTCAATTTCTAAACCGATTATTTGTAGCATATGACACGAGTTAAACAAAATATACAGTAATCACAAGTTTGAGATGACCCCATATGGTCGCCATTTTAGAATTATCTAATATACTTTGCCTTGATTATGAGAATGGTCTGTGGTGAACCCATGATGTAGCTAAGGTGTAAAATAATTAGATTATCAGAAATATATATTTGGATGAATAAAACAGCTGAATTAGACGACAATTCCATTTTATTTATCTATAATATCATGGAGTTTATTTATCCTCAATAAACTTCATGATTATATGAACGACTTAGCAGAATAGTCTAGTCTACAGGCGTAGCACACGCACTACTTATGGAGTCACCATATCAAAAGACTTGTGGATACGGCAAATCCAATGCATTTATTAAAGAGAACATTTGAGTCTGATATTGGCAGTACAAAATGGTCGCTATATTTTCATAGATTATTATTCTCCAGTGCGGTGGTCACATAACAAAACTAAACTATCATTGCCAGAAGATGTTCAACGTGATGACAGGACATGTACCCCCGCCAACATATCCCCTTTGGACATATTAACCCACTGACATATTCCCCCTCCCCATATTTTCAGATACCCAAAATTTATATTTTATGTAATTTTGTTTCCTAAAATATCTCCAATAATGACCTGCAGCCGATTGGACGACAGCCTTGGGGGCCATCTTGGATTGATGCGAACAGATTAAAAGGTTCCAGCAGACCAAGCCCCAAACAAAATAATATTCGTATCTAAATATTTCTATTACGAGATGCTTATTACGAAATTGAGTATAAACACACCATTATCGAATACATTTACTTATTCCCAGACTACATTTATTTAATTAACAATAACAAAAAGTTTCTCAAGGAAAGAGGTCCATTGAGGAAAGAGGTTCTCTTCTAACCACTCATAACGATATACCAGAAGTGTACTGGACTAAAAAATGCATAAAATATCATAAAAAGCTAGATTCACAGCTGTGGTTGGAAACTACACTGCCAAGATTCTCTCAACCCTGTTGACGAGGGCGTTTCAAGAGGTAAAAGCATATTGGGATTGCGTCACTATTTCTAAAACCTCTGGCATTGAATGTATATAGATATTGAAAAACTCAAACCGTCTTATGAAAAAACTTGATGTGAAAGAATACATGTATCCACATGGGATTTCTCGACAGTAGTATATAAACGGCATCTTCACCCACATTGACCTACTTATTTGTTCCCCGGGTAAAATTTAAGGGGGTACTTGGTCACATGACGATCACGTGACAGGAAGCGACCTTTGACCCCTGCGCATGTGCACAATACCGCATATTAATAATGGTGCGCAGGGGTCAAAGGTCACTTCCGGTCACGTGATCGTCACGTGACCATGTACCCCCTTAAATTTTACCCGGGAGAACAAATAAGTAAGTCAATGAGGGTGAAGATGCCGTTTTACAATAGCGGATATTAATAATGGTGCACAGGGGTCACTGCCGGGTCACCTGACAACCTGGAGTTATCTTCCCCTAGTTCCAGTTTTTGCCACCAGCGCAACGAGGGGATCTGGCCATAAATACGAGGGTCAGATGCGCAGGGGTCAAAGGTCACCTCCGGTCACGTGACCGGAACCGGAAGTGACGTCACCAGACGAAATGTGCGATTCATGGGAGATAACAAGGAATTGTTCAAACAGTTATCTGCCCTTAAATGGGGGTCCAGATCCTCCCTTTTACTACTTATCAAATTGACGTCCGGAGTTATCTCCCCCTAGTTCCAGCTTTTGCCACCAGGGACCTGGCCATAAATACGAGGGTCAGTCATCAAGGTCAATACGACCGAATTAGCTTTTTCAAATGGTTAACTACGTGCAGTTTTTGCCACCAGGGCAACGAGTGGTCAATACCACCGGTGACGTCACAAGTAGGTCAACAGCGCCCCCAGGTGTCAGTGGGACCGCAGATACGCCTATGCGCACCCGATATATACGCGGGTCAGTGTGTGTGTGTGTGTGTGAGTGAGTGAGTGAGTGAGTGAGTGAGTGAGTGAGACATGCTCAACGCCCATGAGGCGTGCTCAACGCCCGTCTTAACGCATGGACGCACTAACGATGGTGAGTGAGTGGTCATATAAGGTCGTTTGTACACCATTAGCCTCAGTCTGTATTCTCCCTCTGATCGGGTACCATGTCCAGTACATGTACGTTCTGTCAGAAGACACTCTCTCGTCGCGACAATGTGCTTAGACATATGCGTCTAATGCATAGACAAGAGACACCACCGAGTCCCGCTATAGGTCCACAAAGTGGAGTAGAACATCCCTATACGGTGAAGGTGAGCGGCCCTACGGGATGTGGAAAGACGTCCTGGATGATGAAGTTCTTAGAGGAAGGTGTGGCAACCCCAGCTCCGACACGCGTTGTATGGTTTTATAGCCAATGGTAGCCCGCGTACGTGGTAGTGCTCGATGACCTGATGAGTGCGGTCAAGTACAATTCGAAAATCGCGGACCTATTCACCAAAGGGTCCCATCATCGCAATCTGTCCGTCATCTATTTGACCCAGAATCTCTTTCCTCAAGGGAAGGCGTCCAGAGATATTGACTTGAACT
Source organism: Hanleya hanleyi (assembly GCA_036873755.1). NCBI lineage: Eukaryota > Metazoa > Mollusca > Polyplacophora > Lepidopleurida > Hanleyidae > Hanleya > Hanleya hanleyi. The sequence continues at coordinate 24,283 of JAVTVY010021609.1, read as the reverse complement.
GCCAATACTTTGTGTTGTTCTCCAATCCCATCGACAGAGCACAAATCCGTGTGTTTGTTAGTCGAATTTATCCTCAGAACATCGACCATTTCATGCAGTGGGCAACAAGTCGTCCATACGGCTACCTGTTCGTAGATTTAAAAGCCCATACCCCCGAAGATCGCCGGCTGACGACCCACCTGTTACCCGGCGAGGGATCACCGCAACGTCATATACCCCTACACCATCCACCGAGTCCACACCTGGCAGCACCCGGCCAGCAGCAGTAACCCACCCCCATACAGCGGGTCCTCTTCGTACCATCAGTACCGGAATAACACCCAACCGTGAAGGACCAACCCAAACCCGTACAAGGGAATGAACATAATGTGAACTCGAGGCTATGGAAGGATTTGTTCAAAGAAAGTATGGATGCCGAGATGGGCGAGACGTTGAGGGTCACAGAAAAGAAGTTTCAATACAAAAGGTATTCGAAAGAGGAAGCTGCAATTTTAGCCCATAACAGATTGGCACCCAGACTACGATGGGCTTTACGTCAGCAGTATGTCGACCTCGTGGCCCATATGAAATTGTTGGACAAGGACCCGGTTCATATGGAAATCGAAAAAACAGCGTCGATGTTGAAAACCTCGGGCATGAATTGAAAAGCGGCGTACGTCAGAGCAATAGCTCAAAAGAAGCATTTGTTTGAACGCATCATTAAAAAGGCGTTAAAGCGTTAAGATTTGGCGTTAAGGCGTTGAGACGGGCGTTAAGGCGTAACGACGGGCGTCATCGCATTTCGATGAAATAGGGTCAATTCCATGAAAATCAGAGTTTTTGAGCTGGTTCACGAGGGCGTTGAAGCGTTAAGCTAAGCGTTGACGGGCGTTACTGTCTATAAAAGCAAGTGTATTCCCAAAACGTGCACAGTCGACGTTCAACCGTTATACTTGCTCTGAGTGCGAACGTACGTTCACCAGATATTAGGATATGATGCGACACGAGAAAAATATACATGAGATTGAAGACTCCAAGGAGTCTGTTGAGGCGGATGCTGATACAGAGACTGCTGAGAGTTCACCGACTGATACCGAAACCGAGACTGCTGAGACTCTTATCTACTGATACGGAGAGCTTGACCTCAGATAGTCAGCCTACATCCCAGGAAAGTGAGGCAGAACCTACCTTCTGGGATCGTATTGTGCATGAAGCTATTCATAGTTATGCTGCGGTAATCGAAGACGGCGGACAGGATAACGTACAACAGGCGTACACCGAAATGCGCCCCTGCATCAGCAAAACAGCCATAGCCATCTATAAACTATATAGCCTGCTCCCGCTTGAAATGAAAGGCGGCCCCACGCACAGGTCCATCATGAAGACCAAGCGTCACTTAGAAGAGGATATGGGGTTACCACCGACCGAAGCCTTGGAAAATGCAATCAGAACGCGCAAACAACTGTTTCAGGATATGCTGCCCGAACAATATCCAGGCCTGGCCGACGATGCTTAGGTCACACCGAGCAAAGATGAAACTTTCTCAAAGGACAGCTTGTGATTGGACAAGAGTCTTCTTGAATTGTAAACATACCCAACGCGGCTTCCCCAGTGTGGGTATGATGTACTGGAGGGGATAATGAAATGATTGACCTGTGATCCTTGTTGTTGTTGTTCTCTCACTTGTCTACATCATGGCGTCAAGGCGTTATTCTAGGGCGTTAAGGTGTTCAAATAGGGCGTTTGGGCGTTAAGATAGGGCGTTAAGGCGTTGAGATGGGCGTTAAAGCGTAACGACGGGCGTCACTGCATTTCAATGAATTAGTGACAATTCCATGAAACCGAGAGCTTTTGGGCTAATTCACAAGGGCGTTGAAGCGTTGAGCTTGGCGTTGGCGGGCGTTGCTACAAGATGACACTTCACCCGAGGCATTCGGACCAAGGATGGTCCATCTCGACCCCAAAACGTCCATGCCCATGCCCCTTTATTACTACGTATGCGCGGAATGACGTCAGTTCAAAAAGTAGCCAACCAGTAGCCAAGGATGGGGCCAAATGTAACCAATGTCCAGAAAATAAACACAGGCGTTAAGGCGTTGATATGCATATAACCTTGAAGTACTCGGGGTATGGTCGGCACTTCCGAATTTCCCCCTTTGTCTACTACTCCCCGATTTTTTTTCTTTTTATTTATTTTTATTTTTTTTAATTATTTTTTTTTTAACCCCCGTACACTGTAGTGAAACATGCATATCTTCACACTTGACTGTAGGTTATCCTTTTGGTCTGTATGCTTTATAATGCTATAGGCTGGCTGAGTATTGATCCTCACTCTCTGAACAATTTTGATTGGTCAAAAATTATCTCGTGACGTAATGTCCTAGACAACTCATGTTTGACGGCCAGCTGTCAAGCGTTGTAAGATGTGACCAGTAGCGTTGCTAAATATATACCATTTTCCGGAGCAAAAATACATCATAGCTCGGACTTATCGTTGGCGAAACCAGATATCATTCGAAAGCATGTATCCTGAACTTTCCAAGGATATGATTACTTTCCAAGAAGAACACATTATAGACGAGAATGGGAAAGTTATAGCTCATCGAAATGTACAACACGTGTCCACACAAAACTACATGCAAAATTAGGCATGTTTTTTCACACCGCATCGGCGGGAACAAATACTCATGTATGGAACAATACTACCTCTCAAGCAGTAACCTGGTTAGCAAGGTAAGCCAAGCCTAAAGAACTATATTTTCTATGAATGCAAGGTTGTCTTGAGAAATATTTCTCTAAGTATAATAAATTCTCGATTTTCCATCACCACAAACGAACACTACGGCCAAACAAATATGGCGGGAGTACGTCTGCTCAAAAATTGTCGAACTTCAACAATCCATCTGGCATTCATCAGAATGTCTTTTGGGCTGACAGTTCATGACTAAATCGTCCAATATATGTACTTTCTAACTTTAGTTGGATTTGTCATGAAATGATTTACAAATAGTTCATTCCAACACTTTTGGTGACATAGTAAAACGCAGTTGACAGCTGTATAAGCCGCATTGGTATGTACAACATGCCAATAAAAAAATTATTTTCTCCGTAAATATGAAACATCCAAACTTGTTACGTCAGGACAATGTACTATTATGTGTGTACTTCCTATTTCATGCAGGAATTTATGCAATATGTATTCCTTCCGTAATAAACTCACAATTTATTGAGGGCTGGTAGCGTGGCGTTTTCGCTACAAACGGTGTTGTCCGCCTCGCCCATGCGGCAGTTCGTTTGCTTGAAGTCAGAAAAAATTGTCGAACTTCAAAAATCCATATCTCATTCATCAGAACGTCTTATGGGCTGACAGTTCATGACTAAATTGTCCTATATTTGACCTTTCTAACTTTAGTTGGATTTGTCATGAAATCATTTACAAATAGTTTATTCGAGCACTTTTTTTGACATAGTAAACAAAGTTGACAGCTGTTTTGGCCGCAATGGAATGTACAACATGCCAATATAAAAAATTATTTTCTCCATAAGTATGAAACATCCAAACTTGTTACGTCAGGACAATATTCTATTATGTGTGCACTTCCTATTTCATACATAGAGGATCTTACACGAGTGGCTATTTAATATGAAAGTTATGACACGAGTTGAGTAAGTTTTATATGTTGCGAGCTTTCAACGAGTGTAAGATTCTGTTTATCACATAACTGATTTTAAGCAAATTATAAACACAATAATTCGAAATATTTTATCATCGAATCTATCTCAAAATTTTCTTTCTTTGTTTCTTCTCGACGAAAAAAACGTCCGTGGCTCAGGCGCATCACAGCCTTACAAGTTACTGTATACGCTAAGCCGATATAGTTCGAAAACGCAACCCAGTTTGAGCACCTCCCTTTTAAGACTGTTCAGTTTCCACAGCATTTCAAAATATCGTAGACCATTTCACAACAGAATGCAGTAAGTGTAACTTGTTAATTAGCTGTTCTTCATACATTATTTATTTTGGATCATGTCATGCCACAAGTTACACTCTAGACTAGTACCCATCCACTGCGCATGACCCGCTATCGGCCCAACGTTATAGACGACGGCGGCCAGTCGTGTTCGCTGCATGTCATCATGCGCGCGACATGTTGACGAGTTCCAAGCGGTAAAAGCGACGTGACAACAAGCTAGGCTGACAGTAGTATAGTAAGTGGATATAGACTCCCCTTTTGCCGGGGGAGGTAACTCTTGCATCCGACAGGTGGCGTTGTAGTGGCGGTTATGGATTGCATCAGCATTAGCTGTGTGTCAAGTTTTGACCACTATAGGTCCGTTAACCTTTGACCTTGTATTCCTCCGCGGGGATGCGGTCATGTCTGGGGGTGATGCGGTCACGGGAGAAAGCCTCCGCGGGGAAAAAGTAGTCCCCACACATCAAATACGCTGCATGGTCCGATGGGATCGTATGAGGTATCAATGTGAAGCATTCGTGAAGGGGCATCTGATGGGCTGGGTGCGGGGTTGAAATATCGTCATTCTGCGCATGCGCGGTGGACCAAGGGTATTGAAATAGACGTTTTGGGATCTAGGAGAGCCACTAATGGTCCGATGGAGTCGAGTGAGGTATCAATGTAAAGCCTATGTGAGAGGGCATCTGCCTGGACTAGTGCCTCGTCCGTGTTCAACATTCTGCGCATGCGCAGACAGGGAATTGTGGGAAGAGGGTATGGAAATAGACGTTTTGTGACCTACGGGAGCCCCTATTGGTCATATGGAGTCGTATGAGGTGGGTGAGACGTGGAACTGACGTCATTCTGCGCATGCGCAGTAGACCAAGGGTATGAAAATAGACGATTTGGGATCTAGGGGAGCCCCTAATGGGCCGATAGTGTTGTATGAGGTATCAATGTGAAGTCTATGCGAGGGGGCATCCGACTGGACTAGTGTGTCGTTCGTGTTCAACATTCTGCGCATGCGCAGACAGGGAATTGTGGGGGAAAAAAGGATATGGAAATAGACGTTTTGGGATCTGGGTGGGCCACTAGTGGTCCTATCGAGTCGTATGAGGTATCAATGTGAAGGATACGTGAGGGGGCATTCGCCTGGGCTAGTGTGTCGTTCGTGTTCAACATTCTGCGCATGCGCGGACAGGGAATTGTGGGAAAAGGGTATGGAAATAGACGTTTTGGGATCGAGGGGAGTCCCTAGTGGGCCGATGGAGTCGTATGAGGTATCGTTGTGAAGCATTCGTGAAGGAGCATCCCCCTGGACTAGTGGCTCGGGCGTTGTCAACATTCTGCGCATGCGCAGACAGGGAATTGTGGGAGAAGTGCATTGGAAGGAACGTTTTGGGGCCTAGGTGGGCCACTAATGGTCTGATTGAATCGAGTGAGGTATCAATGTATACTTGAGGGCGCATCCCCTGGCTGGATGGGTGTTAGGAATATCGTCATTCTGCGCATGCGCAGGCAGGCCGTAGTATGGAAATAGACATTTTGAGGCCGATATGCACCACTATTGGTCCGAATGAGTCTAGGGAAGTGTTATTTTGTAGCTCTCGGGGTGTAGACCACGACTTGAAGGGATGTCCACGTCACCTGTGACGTCACTGGTGACATCATCAGTGAGAGTAGTAGCGAAAGCGGGAGTTTCGGAGATGCGATGGAGTGCATAACGGCCTAATGAATGAGTGAGTGAGTGAGTGAGTGAAGCGTGCACAACGCCGGTGAGGCGCCCCCAACGCCCGTCTTAACGCATGGACGCATTAACGACGGTGAGTGAGTGAGTGAGTGGGATCCGACTGGACTAATGGTTCCTCCGTATAGCATAACGCCTTGACGCCATGATACAGACATATGAGAGAACAACAACAACAACAAGGATGAGAGAACAACAACAACAACAAGTTTTTTCATATAGTTTATTTTCCCCTCCATCATAACATACCCACGCTGGGGGAGCCGCGTTGGGTAGGTTTACAATTCAAGAAGTCTCTTGTCCAATCAGGGGCCACCATTTGGTCCGGTCATATTCGTTCTTGCCCGTTAGATGTATTCTCGGCTGTCCAATCAGAAGTCGCCGTTTCAGAAAGCTCCATCTTTGCTCGGTGTGACCTAATATGATTCTTACTCATTCATTCATCCGTCTGTAAATCTGTTACAAGTATCTCTTTCGAGATAATCGCGGCCATATTTTTCCATACAAGGAAAAAACGGCCTTTGGTGGCAAGCTCTCACTTCGGCCACTGGAAAATCTCCTCTCTCCTCGTGCAAAGATCATACCCGGCCAAGGGTACACCTTCAAGGCAGGTCAGGCATCGCTGGCGATGGTAGTGGAGATCCCCGGGCTCTCCCCTGGTTGAACTGTAACCCACACTGAATAAATCATCTATCATTTCCATAGTTATGGGTGGGTATCTTTTGGTAACTCTTTTGGGGAGTCGAGCGGGAACCGGCACCTGTTCGTCAATCTTCAACGATTGCTCGTCTGCCTTGGAATTGGCTGGCTTCTCCATTTGATTGGGTCTGGTACAGGTTGTGAGAATGTACATCTAACATGCGTGTTTCCGTATTTATAGTTAGAGATGGGTAGGTTTAAAATTCTAGAAGACTCTTGTCCAATCAGAGGCCGCCATTTGCATCTGTCATACTCGTTCTTGTCCGTTAGATGTACGCTCGGCTCTCAAATCAGAAGTCGCCGTTTCAGAAAGTTCCATCCTTTTGTTCTAGTCCCCCTCGGGCAGGCCAGGATATTCGTCGGGTAGCATGTCCTGAAACAGTTGTTTGCGCATTCTAATCGCATTTTCCAGGGCCTCGGTGGGTGGTAAACCCATATCCTCTTCCAAATGACGCTTGGTCTTCATGATGGACCTGTGCGTGGGGTCGCCTTTCATTTCAAGCGGTAGTAAGGTATACTGTTCATAGATCGCCATGGCGGGGCCGCATTTCGGTGTACGCCTGTTGTAAGTTATCCTGTCCCGCGTCCTCGATCGCTTCAGCATGGGTATTGATAGCTGCTGTCACAATACGATCCCAGAAGGTAGGTTCTGCCTCACTTTCCTGGGATGTAGGCCGACTATCTGAGGTCAAGCTCTCCATATCAGTAGATAGACTGTCAGCAATCTTGGATTCGGTATCAGTCGATGCACTCTCATCAAGCTCTGTATCAGCATCTGCCTCAACGGGCTCCTCGGAGTCTGGATGGAAAGTCTTCTGGTGTCGCATCATATCGTAATGTCTGGTGAACGTGCGTTCGCACTCAAAGCAAGTAGAAGCCATGTCGACGGTTGAACGTCGACTGGGCGTGTTATATATGTGTTGTAATTAGCAATACACTTGCTTTTATAGACGCCCGTCAACGCTTAGCTTAACGCTTCAACGCCCTGGTGAATTAGCGCAGAAGCTGTAATTTTACTAGACACCAATACATCGAAATGCAGTGACGCCCATCAACGCCCGTTGTTACGCTTTAACGCCCATCTCAACGCCATAACGTCCGTCTCAACGCCCGTCTCCATACCTGTCTCAACGCGTTATGCAATGTCCATCATCACTGGACGTTGATGATGGTGGTTGAAGAAGATCATTTCCCGTCTCCAGCTGGGTCTCCATAAAGGTTTGAAATGCCTCATGCAGGGTCAGCAGATTCTGGGCACGGGTAGTTGTGTTGGTATCCTCATTGGATATTATCTGTTTCTTATGCAGCAGAAGACGTACGCGTGTCACCCATTGGATGTCATCTATGAGCGTGGTAAGATGTGAAGGCATGCGTTGGTGCTGAACGGTGACTCCACCTTGCGCTGTATCAATAATAGCATCGACATTGGCTTGACGTAAGGCTTCGGCTAGAATATCCTCGTTGTCGGGTTCAAACAAGTTGGACTCTGCAGTGCTCATGGTGAAATGAGGGGACTGGTGCCGTGTGGTCTATTTATAGTGAGACGCTTTTGGTCTTAATGATGCGTTCGAACAAATGTTTTTTTTGTGCTATTGCGGTGACATACGCCGCTTTCCAGTTCATGCCCGAGGTTTTCAACATCGACGCTGTTCTTTCGATTTCCATATGGACTGGGTCCTTGTCCAACAATTTCATATGGGTCAAGAGGTCGCCATACTGCTGACGTAAAGCCCGTCGTAGTCTGGGTGCCAACGTATTATGGGCTGACATTGCGGCTTCCTCTTTCGAATACCCTTTGCGGTGAAACTTGTTTCCTGTGGCCTCCAACATCTCCCCCAGCTCGGCGTCCATTCTTTCTGTGAACAAATCCTTCCATAGCCTCGAGTTCACATTATGTTCATTCCCTTGTACGGGTTTGGGTTGGTCCTTCACGGTTGAGTGATATTCGGGGACTAATGGTATGAAGGGGACACGCTGTACGGGAGCGGGTTGCTGCTGCTGCTCTGCCAGATGTGGACTCGGTGGATAGTGTAGGGGCTGTGGTGATGCCTCGCCGGGTAACAGGTGGGTCGTCAGCCGACGATCTTCCGGGGTATGGGCTTTTAAATCTACGAACAGGTAGCCGTACGGACGACTTGCCGCTCCTTGAAACGCCTCCATGAAATGGTCGATGTTCTGCGGATAAATTCGACTACCAAACACACGGATTTGTGCTCTGTCGATGGGGTTGGAGAACAACACAAAGTATTGGCAGTTCAAGGCAATATCTCTGGACGCCTTCCCTTGAGGAAAGAGATTCTGAGTCAAATAGATGACGGACAGATTGCGATGATGGGACCCTTTGGTGAATAGGTCGGCGATTTTCGAATTGTCCTTGGCCACACTCATCAGATCATCGAGCACTACCACGTTGGTCTGCTCGGAATCGAAGTAATAGGGTTCGTCTATGTCGTGAGGAATTCCTGGGACAAAGCTCACATTCTGTAACCTTGTAGTTTCGTAGGCGGGCTGCCATTGGCTATAACACCAAACAACACGTGTCGGAGCTGGGGTTGCCATACCTTCCTCTAAGAACTTCATCATGCAGGACGTCTTTCCACACCCCGTGGGGCCGCTCACCGTCATCGTATAGGGATGTTCTACGCCACTTGGTGGAGCTATGGCGGGACTTGGTGGTGTCTCTTGTCTATGCGTTAGACGCATATGTCTGAGCATATTGTCGCGACGAGAGAGTGTCTTTTGACAGAACGGACATGTACTCGACATGGTACTCGGTCAAAGGATGGATACAGACTGAGGCTAATGGTGTACAACGACCTTATATGACCGCTCACTCACTCACTCACTCACTCCCTCCCTCATTCACTCACTCACTCCCTCGCTCACCCACTCACAGATCCCAAACTGCCTGCTTTCTATACTACGGCCAGACTACGCATGCGCAAAATCATGAAAACGGAGGAACCATTAGTCCAGTCGGATCCCACTCACTCACTCACCGTCGTCAATGCGTCCATGCGTTAAGACGGGCGTTGGGGATGCCTCACCGGCGTTGTGCACGCTTCACTCACTCATTCATTAGGCCGTTATGCACTCCATCGCATCTCTGAAACTCCCGCTTTCGCTACTACTCTCACTGATGACGTATGTGACGTGGACATCCCTTCAAGTCGTGGTCTACACCCCGAGAGCTACATTATAAAACTTCCCTAGACTCATTCGGACCAATAGTGGTGCATATCGGCCTCAAAATGTCTATTTCCATACTACGGCCTGCCTGCGCATGCGCAGAATGACAATATTCCTAACACCCATCCAGCCAGGGGATGCGCCCTCAAGTATGCATCACATTGATACCTCACTCGATTCAATCAGACCATTAGTGGCCCACCTAGACCCCAAAACGTTCCTTCCAATGCACTTTTCCCACAATTCCCCGTCTGCGCATGCGCAGAATGTTGACAACGCCCGAGCCACTAGTCCAGGGGGATGCTCCTTCACGAATGCTTCACAACGATACCTCATACGACTCCATCGGCCCACTAGGGACTCCCCTCGATCCCAAAACGTCTATTTTCATACCCTTTTCCCACAATTCCCTGTCCGCGCATGCGCAGAATGTTGAACACGAACGACACACTAGTCCAGGCGAATGCCCCCTCACGTATCCTTCACATTGATACCTCATACGACTCGATAGGACCACTAGTGGCCCACCCAGATCCCAAAACGTCTATTTCCATACCCTTTTCCCACAATTTCCTGTCTGCGCATGCGCAGAATGTTGAACACGAACGACACACTAGTCCAGTCGGATGCCCCCTCACATAGACTTCACATTGATACCTCATACAACACTATCGGCCCATTAGGGGCTCCCCTAGATCCCAAAACGTCTATTTCCATACCCTTTGTCTACTGCGCATGCGTAGAATGATGATAATCCAACCCCGCATCCATCCCATCGGATGCCCCCTCACATAGGCTTCACATTGATACCTCACTCAACTCCATTGGACCATTAGAGGCTCCCCTAGATCCCAAATCGTCTATTTTCATCCCTTGGTCTACTGCGCATGCGCAGAATGACGTGAGTTCCACGTCTTGCCCACCCCGTCGGATGCTCCTTCACGAATGCTTCACATGGATACCTTATACGACTCCATATGACCAACAGGGGCTCCCCTAGGCCACAAAACGTCTATTTCCATACCCTTTTTCCACAATTCCCTGTCTGCGCATGCGCAGAATGTTGAACACGGACGAGGCGCTAGTCCAGGCAGATGCCCTCTCACATAGGCTTTACATTGGACCTCACTCGACTCCATCGGACCATTAGTGGCTCTCCTAGATCCCAAAACGTCTATTTCAATACCCTTGTTCCACCGCGCATGCGCAGAATGACGATATTTCAACCCCGCACCCAGCCCATCACGAATGCTTCACATTGATACCTCATACGACCCAATCGGACCATGCAGCGTATTTGATGTGTTGGGACTACTTTTTCCCCGCGGAGGCTTTCTCCCGTGACCGCATCACCGCCAGACATGACCGCATCACCGCGGAGGAATACAAGATCAAAGGTTAACGTACCTATAGTGGTCAAAACTTGGTACACAGCCAATGCTGATGCAATCCATAACCGCCACTACAACGCCACCTGTCGGATGCAAGAGTTACCTCCCCCGGCAAAAGGGGAGTCTATCTCCACTTACTATACTACTGCTGACAAGATCATTTTGAATACGGTACGTAATCCGTTTGAAGTCTGTAATCATCCAGATCTATTGCAAGAAATAAGCAAACATCGAGAATATTCCATGTAGATATATTACAGAAGAATGAACAAACGTTTACTTTCGAGATCTGACGGGATACGGTACCCAAAATGGCGGCCTGGCTCGATTCGCCAAACAACAATGACAGACTACGGTAGGCCCTACGCGAGTACTTTATACAAAATATGAAGCTCAAAACTGTCGAAATAATGTATTGCCGATCATTGCTGCTTGTATGGCTATTGACAATTATAGTATGCAGGTCGATGCAGGGACACCCTACTTCAAGTTTCAAGTTTCCCTAGTTCCAAGTTCCCAAGTTCCAAGTTCCAGCGCTGTAGTTCCAAGCTCCAGTTCCCCAAAGCTCCCTCTCCGAAGTTTCAAGCTCAGTTTTCCCAAGCCCCACCTTCAAAGTTCAAAAGCTACAGTTCAAAAGCTCTCAGACCCAACTACTCTCAGATAAAAAGGCTTGAGGGGTAATAAATGACAAGCTCCATGGTTTCAGAACGATCGCTACCGATACTGTTCAACATCTAGTACTAAACCTCTCGTAATACAGGGCATGTCGCCTAATAACATTTCTTTACAATACTTGTTTATGTTTCGGTACATTTTTAGCATTGGTCGGTCTTTTTTTTGTACCCGTCATTACCGTTCGGCGGTAAGTGTGCATAGAAATTGAGCCAAGCAGAATATTTTGATCTATCATATAAAATTGGCAATATTTGATGCTGACAGTGTACAATGTAAACTCGAAGAAAAATAAGATGGATTAAAAAAGTTATTAAACTTCACACACATTTCTTTGTAAACGTCGCATATCTTTTCTGTATGTAGACCCCTGCCGGCCAATAACTGAAAGTTGGCATGATCATTTGCCCCTGAAAACTTAAAATGACTCGAATATAAATGGTTCAGCTCTCGATGCTGGTATACAGAAATGATAAATAAATCATACAAATCTGGAGTCGGAATCAATCTCTTATGTTTCCTCTTGTTAGCCTTTGTTACACCCTTTATACATCTGCAACATCCCTTGTGTTCAGTTCCTGTGTAATTTCAGAAAATGAAGCCTTTTGATGATTCACGGATATCAAACTACTGCACCTTTCCCTGGATCCAGTCAGGAATCAGCCTTACCCTGTTTGTAAGCAATTTTATTACATCCATATCTCAAGTCCATTCTGATGAGGCAAATTCCATTATTTGATTTAGATAATTCCTGTCCAGAATCTACTTCTCAGGGATTCCCCACCTGCACTGTCATATATACATCACTACTACACACCCAAAGTTATGTTGTGTCTATATTCTGGATTATCACTTTGTTTCATGTGCAGTCATTTAGATACCTGGCAGCCTTTGACTTATCTTATGTACATATTCTCACTAGGTCCCCCACAACCTGTGTAAACACGGTAATCTGCTCATGGAATATAATCAGTCTATTGTCAATGCGTGTAATTCTAATAGTACAGGGGCGGGAATTGTCTGTGCTGGGAATGGAAGGGGGGTGGGGCGTCAACTTCACGCTTACCAGAACTACAAGGCATGTTTGTAATCATCACATCAGCCACAAATGGTAAACTATTATGTAATTTTATTGATGCAGCTCGGTTTCACAGAAAGCCATAATCATCCGATCGCTTGCGACCACCGATAGGTGGACGTCCATGGCTGTGTACAAAACAATTTAAATTTTCAAAAGTCGACAAATAGAAATACGAAGCTGCGCATCTGAAAATCCCTCGACTCTGGGCGCCAGCCATTCATAATTTATTCAATTTGAACCAAGGTGTCGGGAACACCAAGCTGTCAAGTGATCAATATACAGATTATCAAAAATGTTGCAATTAGAAATGGCCCGTAAGGTTTCCATCCAATCAGAGAAACCAGTATTCATTACATAAGTCTCTTGATGCATCGATGATGTATACCAAATTTTACTTCGAGCATTTGTACGGTATCAGAGATAAACAGCATTGATGATGTCGCATAAATTAAAGATGGCCACCCATCCTTCCCGCCACTCAGAGGGACTGATATGGTTATTCATTCACGCAAGTCTCGTATAGGGGTAAATAATCGAAACAATGCTGACGATTATATGAATTACATAACTGAGAAATCTTTGAAATGAAACTAATTGCCATCCATTCATACATATCTCTAATTTTGGGTGCTGATGTGTAAGTGAATTGCGGTAATTCGATATATATGGAGTACCGGTATCTTGTGATCAAGAGGGTCAATGCGACAATCCGAATCATAAGGGGAACAAGACGGGTATATGATGAATACAAAAAATCTTATGACTGGTCGCATTTGTCATGTTTGTAAAAGTAAGTTCAGTCGCCTATCATCGGCTTATTGCCGATGTGTTGACCGAATAGCCCCAGTCAAATCATACCACGATACTACATTTGTTAGTACACACATAGCTCAAAAAGTTCTGTTTCAACAGAATATTTAGCAAATCGTTCAATTATTTCTGCATAAACGCATGGTAATGTACCCCCTGTACTCCTTACTTACTTTCTCTGATCCCACAGCTATCCTGACGCGTATTCACGGTCTTCCGACCTCCAAAAATCTGATAAGATGGGCATTTGAATTTGAGAGAGAAGGATGGTCACTTTCTGTGACCTCATAGCTATCCCAGCGAAGTTTCACAACAAAAGAAACAGATCGATTGTAAAATTATAAGACGGAAGTGTGTAATCTAAGTTCCTCTACAGAGGATGGATAGGACTTTCTTCCATTTAAAGTTATTGGCGATCTGTGCTATCCTGAAGGATGTTTTCACAAACTTCTAATCCCCCCAAAAATTGGTTCCAGTAGGTGTTGGATGCGGCTTATTTTAATCTGTAATCTATAATCAGTGAGCTCCACAACAATTCAAAACATGTGTTGAACAGGCTAGACAGTAACATTATAATAAGTAACATTATAATAAGGGCTGATTAACAATGGCATATGTGTTATGCCTCTTAACCAGATGTGTATCATATCTGGGAGCTTTTGAACTGTAGCTTTTGAACTTTGGAGGTGGGGCTTGGGGGAACTGGAGCTTGAAACTTTGGAGGGGGAGCTTGGGGGAACTGGAGCTTGGAACTTGGGAACTTGGAACTAGGGAACTTGGGAAACTTGAAACTTGAACTAGGGTGTCCCGGTCGATGCATGTATCTGGATAAAATGATCGTCTTGCAGATATCTATGTTGTTGTTGCACTTGTAAACATAGTATTTCGTAGTAAAATTTTATCAATGGGAAAAATAGTTCAATGACGTCACCACCAAGCGTAGTGATTTATTTTCTCACGCTACATGTGTAAACGCAGGGGGTTGTAATAATTCGACACAGGACTCGGTGGTAAAATATAGATAAAACCAATTGCAGAGGTTTTATTTCGGTAGACTGTAATAGTTCATGTAGTACAGGAGGGTAGCAGTTATGGTACTGAAATATATGGAAACAAAGGACAACTCAGTACGTTCCTATGTAAATCGACAGAACAATTATGAAAAGCGGTATTTACAAAGCAGTTATATTATCCAAATATTATAAGCAAATAACATACTGACGAAATGGACGGAAAATACCTTTTGAATAGAGGTCAAAAATGACCTTCAATTACCGCAACTGAGAAGAGTAATTTAGATATGTAAATATATATAGGAAAAAGCAATGCAGGAAACTAGTAAACCTACATTATCAAATAAGTAGACAAATTATTTACTAACCTGGTAAAACAGAACCTGCTTTACACCAAAACTACGGGAACCATCTGTGCTGTCCAAACTAACAGAAGTAACCTGTCCAGTTACTAAACAAAGAATGGCTCAACAACCAGTCCAAGCATGAAGGAGTACCCCTCCTGCATGATAGGAGTGGTCCATTATCTGAAGGGGTATTAGATAGCCCTATCCAAGTAGAGGGTGGTCAGGTACTAAGGCTGACCCAAAAGTGATACTATTACACATGTACTATCCAATCAGCTTGTTTGAAAATGTTATGTCACTAGTTACATACGATATTTATATCACTGAATAACAACACAGTTATGTGATAAAGGAATTTATGCAATATGCATTCCTTTAGTGATAAATTCACAATTTATTGAGGGGTGGTAGCGTGGCGTTTTCGCTACAAACGGTATTGTTTGCGCTGTAGATCCCCCATTTTATTAGAATTGAGACTTCTCCGGGTATAAACCCCTTCCCGTTTCAGTGAGTACATTCGGAGTTATGCTTTATTATTTCACGGTGGGATTCTAGCAATTGGAGAGGATTCTTGTTTATTTTTTGCGGAGATACACTGGAAAATACATATAATAATAATAATAACTAGAACTGCAAGCAGTTATGATGGCTTCCGTATCTAGGCTGTCTTTGCAATTGCGATAGCCATATTTCATGCGCAGATACGTATGGTGCACATTTAACAACCGTCTAGCCACCCCCCCCCCCCCGAACGTGCAGGCTCATTTATTGCACTGTTGGCAACATGCCAAAAATTCAGAAATGGATTTAGAGCTTCAAGAAACACTTTTTCTTGGTCAGCAGCACGTGGGAAACACGTTTCTGGCCTTTGTTTGCGCCCTAGATGGCTCCTTCATCGAACCGGAAATGTTAGTACGTTGAAATAGGTACAGAAAACGGTCCCTGGAGTCCAGACAATGACTTGAATGGAGAAAGTTAAGCTTGGAAATTGGTCGCCCGGAGATAGCGCTTCTCACAGTTTGCTTTTGTGAAGTATAGTTTCAATGACATGCTCATACCTACTCAAATTTTACGTTTTATCATACCTCTGAAACCATTTGAACGATCACGATGTAATTTCTCTGTCATGACAGCCTTAATACAAGGAGTATGTGCGCCAAAACTAAGAATAATCCGACTCGTCGTTTGTGTAATATTGAAAAAAATTACTTCTCAAATTATGTGACTTTCGGCATTATTTGAAAATCTGACAACTTTGATTCCTCTATAGCGGCAAATCTATTAGAGCTACGATAAAATAGATGGCACATTTGAGAAAGAGCTGTTTCTGGAGAATAGAATGCAACAAATTAGAAACCTGCATCTCCCACGGTTCAAGAGTTACAGCTCTTCAAACATGTGTTCCGTTTTTCACAAAATTCAAAATGGCGGCCAAACCACCTGACCTAGAAGCAAAATTTTTGCATATTCGTGATCGCCATATCATGTAACATATATTTCGTCAGTTTCGCCGTTCAAATCCGTTACTTGAAAATTCGACCATTTTGATTGGCCGATGGCGGCCATTTTGTTTTACGGAGCAACTTCTCTTATTGAGATTTTAAAGACCCCGATCCATTGATTATGTGTACCAAGTTTCGTGCTGATTGCTTCATTGGTTCCAGAGGAGTAGGGTTTAGAAAATTTTTTTGAAAATGGGGTAAATCCAAGATGGCCGCCGAACCCTTCGACCAATCACAATCAATTTGCAATATGCACTAGATCTCCCCATGTCTAATATGTGTGTGAAGTATGAGCATGATTGACCTGATGGTTGCTGAGATTTAGCACGCACAAAATCAGGGAGAATAATAATAATAATCCGAACAATTATAAGAAGTCTTCCGATTCTCATCGGAAGCCTAATAATAATAATAATAAACTTTATTTTTAGTCGATGACCTGTTCGGCCAAGAAGGCCGATCTTCCACAGGGTCGACTGCATATACACAAGACATAATGGACAAGGACGAACATAAAAACATACATGAAATAATGATAGAAATACGAATGACAAATCCGTGCAAGAATGTGACTAATTGAATACTGACTAGTTTTAACACATTATAAAATAAGCATGTAGCAGATTAAATATTTGATACCAGATATTCATAATACTTTGATTTAAAACTCTTAAGCGATGGGGCGCTTCGTATTTCAACGGATAGTCCGTTCCATAAAACAGCTCCGGAGTACGACAAACTTTTCTTAAATAATTCAGTTCTCGCCCTCGGCAGACAAAAATTGTTTTTTGTCGTTGAGCGTAAAATACAGACAGTAAAATTTCCGAATAGGCTAAAAAGATCAGACAAATAACTAGGACAAAATTTGTTAAAAATCTTATACATTTGTATCCCCGTGTGATATTTCAGTCGATCCTTCAATGGAAGCCATCTTAATTTCTTAAAAATTGGGGCAGTGTGATCATAACGATCAGCACCTTGTACCAGTCTCACTGCTTGTTTTTGTAGCCTGTATAGTTTTAGTAGATTGGTATGGTCACAATTTCCCCAAACAATACAACAATAGTCAAAAGTAGGTAAAATATAACTGTTATAAAAAGCTTTTCGGGCACACAAAGGCAATAAGTGGCGAATACGCCTGAATAGCGCCAACTTTTTAGATAATTTTCCACAAATATAATCAACGTGTGTGGTCCACGAAAAGGTACAGTTTAGATACACTCCTAAAAGTTTTTCGTTTTCAGTTTTGGCCAAGGGTTCGTTATTGTAAGTTAGATCAATATTACTTTTGGGCAAGTAGGCTCGTTTTTGGTGAGACGTGAATAGCATTACTTTTGTTTTCTTAGCGTTAACTAACATTCTGTTAGCTCTACACCAATTTGAGAGCTTTTGGAGGTCTATAGACAATCTATTTTCAAGTTCACCAATGCTATTACCTGATGTGTAGAGCGTGGAATCATCAGCATACATATCGATGTTATTATCTAAGTACAACGGCAAATCATTAATGAAAATGAGAAAAAAACAAAGGTCCTAATATAGACCCCTGAGGTACTCCACAAGTCACCGAACGCGAATTGCTGTAAGCTCCACAGACCGTTACCATTTGTTTACGATTTTGCAAATATGAATCGAAAAAATTTAAAGTTCCTTTTGAACAACCATAATATTCAATTTTCTGAAGAAGGATTCTGTGGTCGACAAGGTCAAATGCCTTGCGCAGATCTATAAAGACTGCTCCGACTAGTTTGCCCTTGTCAACCATAGAGCGCCAATGATCTAAAAGTTTCAACAAAGTACTTTGACACGAATGTCCCGGTCGAAAACCCGACTGTCCAGCAAACAACAAATCAAATTCGGTCAAGTATGAATAAAAGTGTTGATGAATGTGTATCTCCAGTATCTTCGATACAATTGGCAGGACAGACACAGGCCTATAATTTTCAACCTTGGATTTTGATCCGGACTTGAAAATAGGTATTACCTTCGCTATCTTCCATGGAGACGGAAATGTACCTTGGTTTAACCAAACATTCAATATTCTTGTCAGCGGCGGGGATATTTCATCCGCACCAATTTTCAAAAATTTCGGTTTCATACCGTCAATTCCAGAAGCTTTGGTAATATCTATACTTTCAAGAGATTTTTTAACTTCATTAACATTAAGGGGAGGAATTGAAAATTTAACCCCTTCAGGCAGGTGATCCTGTATGTGAGATTTCAGTTTTTCACTCGAAAAATCATCCGGAACTAAATTTGCAGCAATTTCTGTGAAAAATTCATTGAATTTCTCAGCCACACCCTGGGGTCGCGCGGATGCTAGAGTCGTCATAATAACATCGTCCAGCACCTATAGGTTATGCTTGTTACTATAAGTCTTACTTCTCATGGATTCATGTATTTTTTTTTGTGCCAATATCCACTCGTGTATTGCGCTCTGTGGCGAGGGTTCCCCACTGGCCATTTAACATGGGCAAATAGATGGCAATATTGTCGGGGACCCTGTGCATTCCACGGATGCTTCGGAAGGGCAGATAAAGGATATATATTGTCCCGGAGAGGGTCGGACATTGCCGGAGATGACCGGACATTGCCGGAGATGATCGGACATTGCCGGAGATGACCGGAGATTCCCGGACATTGCCGGACATTCTCCCCCGTGTATTTGAAGTCTCGGGACTATTTTCTCTTCGCGAAGGCTTTTTCCCCGAGACCACAGTACCGCCGGACTACATTCTGTTCGCGGAGGTTTCTTCCCGCGACCGCATCACCGCGGAGGAATACATGCCCCAAAGGTCACTTCCGGTGAACTATAGTGAACTTGACCTTTACATCCGGGTATTTTATGCAAATTTTTTAGGACAATGAGGGTGAAGATTACTTTTACTACTACTCTCGACGCTATACTACAATCCTTCGCCAGGATCTTATTGACCGTGTTAGTTCATTAATAGTATCGGTGTTCCGTCACCGTACAGACACAATCAAAGCGTGACTGAGATACATATTCTGAGAACAAGTTGGCATTCATTTTGAAAAGAATAATGGTCATTGATTAGGATTTTATGTATAGAACATCATCATGTCTTGCTGACATCATTGAAAACTGTCGACCGCTTCTTTCTTGTAGGAAACCATCTTCTTTGATAATTATTTTTATTTCCTACACATTTGGGACTGGTGTTAACTGTCACACGAAATAGGTCTTTCAATAATTGACTCGGTAATTCTTTCATGGAAAACGGCTAAATATTAAATGTCGAATCTGACGCTTGCTTTTCAAGAAAACTGATCGCCGATATATTACTGTCAGAAGACAAAAAGCATTCTTTGGCAATACTGCATGCAATGAATATTATTCATGGGATGTTGCTTGAATTTCTCGTTAACAATATCTATGTGAAAGTTGGCATCACAATATATCAACATCATATAGATATTCCAAAGGTTACTAATTGCGCAACCCTTTTTGGCTGACCTATATCTGTTCTTTAACGAATACGACTATATGCAGACACTTTCAGAAACCGACCATTTCAAAGCCCGTCCCTTCCCATTCAACAAATGCTAAATAGACGAACTTCTTGCTGTGAATAATCGCTATATATGACACAGTGAAGAATATATATCCACCTTCACTGGATTTCAAGCAAACTACAGATAGTCCTAACGCAACATCATATTTAGATCTATATCTCTATAAAATGAAGCGAAGAATGATCTTGTCTAGGTCACTCAGTATATATGAAACGAATGATAGCTAATTCGATGACTTGATTACAGATAACTTAAAACACTTTCACCCAGACATTTTCCTCCATCTCTTATAGATTTTCTAGATGTAGTTATACAATTCTTGGGGAATGTCCCTTTTAGTTTTCCAATTTACAGACGTACGTGTAGCCTCTATACCGGCTTTCTGACGTTGTCTATCAAGCTTGCTTTCGCCTGCTCTACAACTTGTTGAATTGAATATATGGATGTAATCCTCGATATTGTAGTCTCTTCCACATGTGGATTGTTATCTGAGTCCTCCATACCGATGATCTGTGAGGTCTTATGGGACTTAGAAGGATGATCTAATCTCCTTCGCCCATCCTGATGAGCTTCTATCTAATCGACGGCAAAATTCGATCATACGTTTCGTAACTTGCGTCTTATTGCGCTTAACCCGGAGCTAGGGGCCGTGTGAACACCAAGTGTTGTACATCTCCATGGTGTTCAAATGAATAATCATAATGAAAGCGAGGCTGAGATTCTTCATACTCCAGTAAACGACTTTGAAATTCACTTGGATAAAGAGTACTGGTCAGTGATAAGGATTTCATTTACAGAACATCATGAACTCTTACAGAACATCATGAACTCTTGCTGTCATCATGAACTCTTACAGAACATCATGAACTCTTGCTGTCATCATGAACTCTTACAGAACATCATGAACTCTTGCTGTCATCATGAACTCTTACAGAACATCATGAACTCTTGCTGTCATCATGAACTCTTACAGAACATCATGAACTCTTGCTGTCATCATTAACTCTTACAGAACATCATGAACTCTTGCTGTCATCATTAACTCTTGCTGTCATCATGAAATCTTGCTGTCATCATGAACTCTTGCTGTCATCATTAACAACTGTTGAGCACTTCGCTGGCAGGAAATAATCTTGTGTTTCTTAATCTTCATATTCGTAATTGATGCTAACTGTCGTTCGAAAAAAGTCTTTCAATTATTGAGGAGAAAATCTTTTGCGAACCAATCTGACGACTATATTTTCTCCGAAGGAAAGATTCAGCCTGATAAGTTGATGCACTTATCAACATCGCAAACGTTATAGTCCTCTTTTCACTTCATGGTGAAGTTATAGGTAAGAGCTGACGATGTGACTCTTTCTACGGTTTCTTCAAGAATGAGGATAATTCATTCGATACAGTCCAAATATACAATTCAGGAACGAATATTTAATACATCTGTCGATGACATCCTGCAGAATCCAACTTACGAAATTAATAGATCAGCCTACATATGTCACGATTGGTTCTATCATACCACTACGACGATGAGTGTTTAGTATCTTTCAATACCTCAAAGCATCCGGGTCTTTTTGCACCATGATTTGCAGTTCGTTTTGATAGAAACTTCGTTCGATAATATTGACTAGTATTTATATATATCACAGTCCTTTGAAACCTATGCTGAACTTTGAACTATTGAGCTGTTCACGTTGCTTGATAGTCCTTTTCAAAAACATGTCTAGCACGCGATATCATCACAGTTTTGCCTAATCGAAACTTATAGGGACGCGTCGATACATTCCTTTTTGTCGCTTCTTCTAAAGTTTCATCAACGTACGTGTAACTCCTTCCACACTGACGATTCATTTTCTTTGATTTATCGCCATCGGAGATATCTGATTCAAGGATCTGAAAGGTCGATTGTAACAGTTTAAATATCTGACAAGATATCTTTATATCGGTATGATTGCTCATGAGTAAAGTATCTGTACATGACATTCATGGTAGTGCTGATATATCTTTCGATGGGTGAAGTAATATTTAACACCATTCTTATTTGAATACGTTGTAACCCATCTGTTTGTATATTGTGTGAGTCATCTCTTCTTTAAATATTTTCCCTCTGTAATGGAATGCTGGGATTTGTTCTGTAGGGGTACTTATCTGGAGAAGATGTCGATATAGCCATGAAAAGAAAATTGATTCCATCGGAATCAGCCAGATCTGCATCCCATAAATTATTCGTCACAGTAGACATAACTCTACCGTACTTCTCTTAAATGTGTAGCGAACAGGTTTTAAAGACTATACATATCTTGATCGCTCAACCATTAAATTCAGTTCCGACAGGGAAACATTACATCCGTGCTTCTTCAGTATAGTATGTAACATTGAGGGTACCGGTGAAAGATGCCGATTGAAATGAAATGAAATCATTAAACCAATTCTTCATATACCGTTGGAGAATATGAAATGTGTGAATTGGTTGGGGGGAGCATCATATAGATGAAGAGAGCAACAACAAAATATATTTCAGAACCCAATGACTTCCATTCAAGTTAGAAGGATCGAAATTCACGATTGAACCTCATTGTCTCTTAATCACATGTGTTGGCATCTGATCTGCTGGGCATTTCACCCCATATGCTTCTAGGTAGGGGTCTGAATGTTTCGCACAGTCATCCGTCAGTAGATAATATATGGTTCCCTCAGAAATCTGAGAGGAATTCAGTTTATACTAAGTAGTTTGTACTTTCTGACTGTACCCCTCCGAAGATTGTAGTTTATACTATGCAGTTTGTACTTTCTGACAGTGCCTCTCCGAAGATTACCTCCGGTCGAACGTCGACTCTTTGTAGAATATGCGAATCATTTGTTGATTCAGACGATAGTTCTGAGGTAAACGTATACAATCCATATCCTCTGGGTAAGACATGTCATTCCCGAAATCGGTACTTGTCCTTCCAGTGACGTCGAATAGTCTGAGATAAACTGAAGCAAAGCGATATATTTCGGGATATGTGTCGTATATTATATCGATGGGTCGGTCTGGTGTATTTACTCAACAAGTTTTCCAAATCCAATTATCGATCTGAGAGGAGTTATGGACTGAAATACACTATTCCAGTTGTACATAACCTGTCCCCCAGGTATGGTAAACATCCGCACTTCCCTGTGGGTGAATGGATATTTCGCTGTAGTTCATCCCAAAGCTTGAGTATGATTCAATTTAAAACAAGAATTCACTCGAAATTTCAACATTTGAAGTAAACATCCTTTCTAACGAATTTGTAAGCTGAGTTTTTCTCGGCTAACATGAAGATCAACTGTGGTAGAGGTCGGGATAATTTTATACTGACGTCAATTCAGTTGAGTAGGCAAATATCTTGGTACAGTACCTCTTGTAAAATAGGACCTTCCATTTCAAATGTTTTGCTCTTATTGATATGACGATGCCTAAACAATAAATCCGCCTACAAACCAGAAGATGGATCACCGCTATCTAAATTAGCACCAAAATCCTTAACGTATAGTTGCGTTGGAAGATGATTACTTTTCGCATCTTCTCCGAAATTTACTATAGGTTGAATATATGCATTGTACGAGAAGTTGGTAGTACTGGATATCAGTTTCACCCTGCATCCTGATATCGACTTGCGACCACATTGAACTATATTGATGGGACCACATTTGTCTTTTTCTGATGAGAGTTCCATCCCTGTACACCACGTTGGCTATAAGGTATAGTATAAGGTCTATATAATCCATACACTGACCGGAAAACATAAACTCGACAGGAGTGTCATCTGTAATTTGTGAAAATGGTCTAGCATAATAAATCGTTCCACTGCCTTTTGTTTTGGAGGAATGTTGAAAAGAGTTAATTCCCCAGGTCGACAATTCCCGAATTTTTATAATTCCACAATGAAGCGATCTCTCTTCAAATGAAGTGTTATTGACGAAGGCTGTGCGAGGAAGCTGAAGCTGGTTCACCTCGTTCAACCTCTATATATTTTTCGAGATAGCGGAAATCGCTAAGGACTGTGGAAAGGTAATGTGGTCTTTATTTATCTTGTCAGAGATAACCTAGAATACTGTCCGGGCGCCTCATATGTTGACCGCTTGGAAAGGATTCAAGGATTTTTGTCAATTCTCATATTTTAATGCTGTAACGAGTTATGATAATGTGGCATATATCCAACTGTGCAGACATTTTAATCTTCTCGCTTGAGTGGTTTTAGATTTGTCGCTTTTACATTGTATTTGAGTGGATTTAGACTTGCATTGTATTGTCAATGCACGTTTGAACTGTTATGTCCTTAGTCAGATTCCTGTGTCTACCAGTCCCAATTTCAATAAAAAAAACTCCCGACCGGGAGTG
>JAVTVY010021607.1:0-84678 GCA_036873755.1 Hanleya hanleyi | reverse complement strand
ACATGGGGATTATACAGCTATAACATGGATGGGATTATACAGCTATAGTATGGGGATTATACAGCTATAGCATGAGATTATACAGCTATAACATGGGGATTATACAGCTATAACATGGATGGAAATTACACATATATAGCATGGGATTATACAACTATAACAGGCTCATTATACAGCTATAAATGGAGCTTATACAGCTATAACATGGGGATTATACAGCTATAGCATGGGAATTATACACCTACAACACGCGGATACTGGTAATTTATTTTTTGCTCTTTTAATTATCCCTCCAAACAGGTACACTTTGGGTACACTTTTTCCAATTTACAAATCAGAGCTTACCGCCACCTGCGGTAACATCACATATTGGAGGGCAATATTGGATGGGTTTGATTAGGATTCACTGGATGTTGAGAGTCAGAGGTAGAGAGGTGAATCCCGGTCAGACTTCTCCTCGTCCTTTACATATGTATAGTGAGAAGGCAGCGAGGCAATCTTCATACGTATGTTGATGCTCCGCCTCCCGTGGTAGAAAATATTGACTGGACATTTATGGAGATTATTGATATTTGTGGCTTCACATTATCATGGCTTTCAGTCCAATAATTTCAGTTCGTTTTCCGAAATACAGTGTATCTTAGCCAAGCTTTATGCTTTGACTGTTCCGTAACACGCCATGTGTTTCTTGGGTACGTAGTATTCCAAGGCCCTATCTCCGGGATGAGTGTCAGATCTGCATGTTACTCGTGTACTCGTGCCACTGGTGTGTACGAGCGTCAGATACGACATTCAGTCATTCATCAGGAAATTCCAGTTTATAGTCGAAACACCTGATCCTTCTGATACTATTAGCACCAACGTTAAAGTAACAAATATAAATATAATATAAAATAAAATAAGCTACTTTGTTGTAGCGGAATTTTGAGGCTGATCGTTCTATGTCAATAGGATTAATCGATTATGTGCGATATATTCCTTGACAATGACTGACTGCTGAATGCCAGGTTGAAGGACTCCACTTTACATGTATTTTGCCATGGTGATTGTGATGATACGTCTACTTAATAATACACGAATACACCCCCTCCAACCACACACACATTCGCCAAACAAAATACAAAATTTCTGAAAAAAATGTTCAATGAAATTCTTCATCTTGGAAATTCCTTTATATGTTATATGTCACTTAGGAAAAATATTCAACATAATTAACGAATACATTCCAGAGTAAATTTTTTAGGATATCCCATAAATAGTCGGAAATATTCCTTGAGAAATTCAACCTGAAGGAATTCAACCCATTTCTATTAAATGCAACGAATAAATCGTTTGACACTTAAGGTGGTAGACCACGTTCATGTCCGTGTCTCCATGCAGCTATAACATGGGGATTATACAGCTATAACATTGGGATTATACAGTTATAACATGTGGATTATACAGCTATAACTTTGCGATTATAAAGCCATATCATGGGAATTGTACAGCTATAACATGGATGGGGATTATACAGCTATTAACGGGAATTACACGGCTATAACTTGGGGATTATACAGCTATAACTTTGGGATTATACAGCTATAACATGGGGATTATACAGCCATTACATGGAGATTATACCGCTATAACATGGGATTATACAGCTATAACTTTGGGATTATACAGCTATAACATGGAGATTATACGCCATAACATGGGATTATGCAGCTATAACATGGGGATTATACAGCTATTACATGGAGATTATACAGCTATAACATGGGGATTATACAGCTATAACATGGACGGGGATTATACAGTATAGCATGGGGATTATACAGCTATATCATTGGATTATACAGATAAAACATGGAGATCATACAGCTATAACATTGGATTATACAGTTATAACATGGGGATTATACAGCTACAACATGGGGAGTATACAGCTATAATATGGGGATTATACAGCTATAACATGGGATTATACAGCTATAACATGGGATTATGCAGCTATAACATGGAGCTTATACAGCTATAACATCGGGATTATACAGCTATAAGATGGGGATTATACAGCTATAACGTGGAGCTTATGCAGCAATACCATGGGATTATACAGCTATAACATCGGGATTATACAGTTATAAGATGGGGATTATACAGCTATAACATGGGGATTATACACCTATAACACGGGGATTATACTGCTATAACATGGGGATTATACAGCTATAACATGGGGATTATACAGCTATAACATGGGATTATACAGCTATAACATGGATGGGAATTATACATCTATAACATGGGGATTATACAGCTATAGCATGGGATTATACAGCTATAACATGGGGATTATACAGCTATAACATGGGGATAATACAGCTATAATATGGGGATTATACAGCTATAACATGGGATTATACAGCTATAACAGGCTGATTATACAGCTATAACATGGGATTATACAGCTATAACATGGAGCTTATACAGCTATAACATCTGGATTATTCAGCTATAAGATGGGGATTATACAGCTATAACGTGGAGCTTATACAGCAATACCATTGGATTATACAGCTATAACATCGGGATTATACAGTTATAAGATGGGGATTATACAGCTATAACATGGGGATTATACACCTATAACACGGGGATTATACTGCTATAACATGGGGATTATACAGCTATAAAATGGATGGGAATTATACATCTATAACATGGGGATTATACAGCTATAGCATGGGATTATACAGCTATAACATGGGGATTATACAGCTATAACATGGATGGAAATTATACATATATAACATGGGATTATACAGCTATAACATGGGGATTATACAGCTATAAATGGAGCTTATACAGCTATAACATGGGGATTACACAGCTATAACATGGGAATTATACACAACACGGGGATTATGCAGCTATAACATGGGGATTATACAGCTATAACATGGAGCTTATACAGCTATAACATGGGGGTTATACCGCTATAACATGGGATTATACAGCTATAACATGGGGATTATACATTTTTCTCATCTGGTAAACCAGCTAGTTCTTATATTGTAATTTATACCTGCTTGGAATTTTGAACCATTCATCTATGACCGAGATAAGACAGTACAATCTACTACAGCATGTGCCGTCACGTGCGGACCGACTCCCGCGAGTGAAACCTATAATGTATGGTAAATCGTTAATGCCAACACCTCACTGATTTTAATCGCATTTTAAATCGAATTTTCCGCGCATTGTGAGAACAAAACCAGAAAATGAAAATTGAGAAGAAATAAAGCGCATAGAAGAAGTAAAATATCACACAATTGGGCACGTTTATATTGAAATGTGTACAAGATAAATACATGATTGTACGCGTCTGCGAAGCGGAAATGTGTAAAAGTTAAATTTTTGGCTTATTTTGTTAATCAAGTAACTACATGAAAATTGTAATTTCCGGTTTGAAATCTAATAGTAGCAATCGACATAGCTGGCAACAATTTAAAATCATTCTTCATGATAATATTCCACCAATGTAGTCATATATTCAGTCGGAAAACCTTAAAAAATATACATAGATATTATGAAGTTTCATCTATATATTTTAGATTATTTTTGGTATATCACAACCTTTTAAAAAATTAACATTCCAGTTAAGTTGGGCTTTGTGTATTGATACAGAGTAAAACATTGCAATAATCACGTCAAATTATTGATGCCGAAATTATCTTAATGATGTGATCGTGATATATCATTGCTTTATTACAGCTTTGGTCGTCATTAAATTAGAGAAACTCTAGTTGTTCATATTGATCAATATCATTACCGTTCATAAATCGCGGTAGTTTGATAAACTACCTATGCAGCTTATACAGCTATAAATGCAGCTTATACAGCTATAACATGGGGATTATACAGCTATAACATGGGGATTATACAGCTATAACATGGGTTTTATACAGCTATAACATGGGAATTATATACCTATAACACG
Source organism: Hanleya hanleyi (assembly GCA_036873755.1). Classification (NCBI taxonomy): domain Eukaryota; kingdom Metazoa; phylum Mollusca; class Polyplacophora; order Lepidopleurida; family Hanleyidae; genus Hanleya; species Hanleya hanleyi. The sequence goes on along the minus strand of JAVTVY010021607.1, from coordinate 80,690 downwards.
GGATTATACAGCTATAACATGGGGATTATACAGCTATTACATGGAGATTATACAGCTATAACATCGGGATTATACAGCTATAACATGGGAATTATACAGCTATAACATGGAGCTTATACAGCGATACCATGGGATTATACAGCTATAACATGGGCATTATACAGCTATAACATGGGATTATACAGCTATAACATGGAGCTTATACAGCTATAATATCGGGATTATACAGCTATAAGATGGGGATTATATAGCTATACCATGGAGCTTATACAGTAATACCATGGGATTATACAGCTATAACATGGGGATTATACAGCTATAACATGGGGATTATACCTCTATAACATGGGATTATACAGCTATAACATAGGGATTATACAGTTATAACATGAGATTATACAGCTATAACATAGGGATTATACACCGACATCACGGGGATTATACAGCTATAACATGGGAATTATACAGCTATAACATTGGGATTATACAGCTATAACATGGGATTATACAGCTATAACATGGATGGGAATTATACATCTATAACATGGGGATTATACAACTATAATATGGGATTATACAGCTATAACATGGGATTATACAGCTATGACATGGGGATTATACACGTATAACACGGGGATTATGCTGCTATAACATGGGGATTATACAGTTATAACATGGGGATTATACAGCTATAACATGGATGGGATTATACAGCTATAGTATGGGGATTATACAGCTATAGCATGAGATTATACAGCTATAACATGGGGATTATACAGCTATAACATGGATGGAAATTACACATATATAGCATGGGATTATACAACTATAACAGGCTCATTATACAGCTATAAATGGAGCTTATACAGCTATAACATGGGGATTATACAGCTATAGCATGGGAATTATACACCTACAACACGCGGATTATACAGCTATAACATGGGGATTATACACCTATGACATGGAGCTTATACAGCTATAACAACGGGATTATACAGCTATAACATGGGGATTATACAGCTATAACATGGGGATTATACAGCTATAACATGGAGCTTATACAGCAATACCATGGGATTATACAGCTATAACATGGAGATTATACAGCTATAACATGGGGGTTATACAGCTATAAGATGGGGATTATACCGCTATAACATGGGATTATACAGCTATAACATGGGGATTATACAGCTATATCATGGGATTATACAGCTATGACATGGGATTATACAGCTATAACATGGGGATTATACACCTATAACACGGGGATTATACAGCTATAACATGGAGATTATACAACTATAACCTTGGATTATACAGCTATAACATGGGGATTATACCGCTATAACATGGGATTATACAGCTATAACATGGGGATTATACCGCTATAACATGGGATTATACAGCTATAACATGGGGATTATACATTTTTCTCATCTGCTAAACCAGCTAGTTCTTATATTGTAATTTATACCTGCTTGGAATTTAGAGCATTAGGTCATGGACAACTTCTTTATCAATTTACGGACGAATACTGAGTTACAGATCTAGGGTAGTCCTGTTTGAGGGTATAATATAAAGACCTAAGCAAACTACCTAGCAGAAATGGTAATAGGAACGAAACGTTTACTGTCTGAACGAGTATTACATCTTAACCATTCATCTATGACCGAGATAAGACAGTACAATCCACTACATTATGGGCCGTCACGTGCGGACCGACTCCCGCGAGTAAAACCTATAATGTACGGTAAATCGTTAATGCCAACATCTCACTGATTTTAATCGCATTTTAAATCGAATTTTCCGCGCATTGTGAGGACAAAACCAGAAAATGAAAATTGAGAAGAAATAAAGCGCCTAGAAGAAGTAAAATATCACACAATAGGGCACGTTTATATTGAAATGTGTACAAGATAAATACGTGATTGTACGCGTCTGCGAAGCGGAAATGTGTAAAAGTTTAATTTTTGGCTTTATATTTTGTTAATCAAGTAACTACATGAAAATTGTAATTTCCGGTTTGAAATCTAATACGGTACAAATCGACATAGCTGGCAACAATTTAAAATCATTCTTCATCATAATATTCCACCAATGTAGTCATATATTCACTCGGAAAACCCTAAAAAATATACATAGATATTATGAGGTTTCATCTATATATTTTAGATTATTTTTGGTATATCACAACCTTTTAAAAAATTAACATTCCAGTTAATTTGGGCTTTGTGTATTGATACAGAGTAAAACATTGCAATAATCACGTCAAATTATTGATGCCGAAATTATCTTAATGATGTGATCGTGATATATCATTGCTTTATTACAGCTTTGGTCGTCATTAAATTAGAGAAACTCTAGTTGTTCATATTGATCAATATCATTACCGTTGATAAATCGCGGTAGTTTGATAAACTGTTGAACTGACATTGGCAGACGTATACAATTTTCAGTTGTTTATTCTAAAAAGTGTCTGACTATCCGGTTGTGGTTTATTTTGTCGTCACGCGATAATATTATTTAGGTCCTATCAATAAAGAAAAAAATGGGCTTTCTATAATCTAACGTCGAAAACGTTATCGCTATTTAAAGGCGGTAATTAGTGAGTTCACGATGATTTACGAAAATATGTGGAATATCTTGGCAATGAGAAACTTGTAACGTGTACGAAATTAGCGAAACAACAACAGACAAATTATCGAGATCAATTCGGCGTCAAAGTTCAATGTGACGTGATTATTGCACTGTTTTACTGAAACAAAAAGAATGTTTTTAAATTTTTGTCAAATATGTCGATTTGTACCCTCTTAGATTTCAAAATCCGAAACTGAAATCTTTGCCTAATTAATAAAATATTAACACTTTGTGATGCCAGTTCTGCCACAATTCTGTTTTGCGGAGAAAACTATTGCCCGTAAGTGACTTTCACATGTTAAGGCTTGACAGACGAATACCATCACGCAATATCTCGTATACACATACACAAAACAAGTTGCCAGATTATGCAGATGATAGACGCGAGATCTGGCTTCTTCTAGTCGTTTAATTCTTCTCAATTGTCAGTTTCTGATTTTCTCCTCGCCATGCGCGGACAATTCGATTTACACCGCGGTTGAAATCATCGAGGTTTTCGCATTAACGGCCTACATAATAATGCATTTAGGGATATAGGACACCGCTGTAGGCTTGACGTTCCACTTGGCCGATTTCACAAGCAAAGTTATTTTTTATTGCTGGTAATTTAAATAGAGAGATGGTCAAAATATTCCACCACGAACCTTAATGAACTGCTTTAATTCAGAGAGCTAAGAATAGACGCAGTTTTATTTCTGACCATGTCAACGACCTGGTCAAACACAAATGTAATTTTCTCGAAATCTTAGTTTAGATTATTCGTGATCTCAGAGACTCGATCATCTCGTTGCTCTTCGTTAGTTAATTATACCCTGATATCGTGTAGGACGTAGATACACAGAAAGCATTAGCCCTTATTTATGCATCTTTAATACAGAGTGTCCACCTGTAAGCTTTTTTATGGTTATTCCTTTTACCACTTGACCTTTTCGAAACAATGCTGTACTGAAAAATGTAGGAGTGCCATTGAGCCAACTCTCTTGCCCTATCACCAATCGCACTATCCACCATCTGGTATTAAACACCGTTACTCCAAATATGGAAGTGTAAACCCTGTCCTACTTTTCGTACGCAAACATGGCGCAGACTATTAATATTGCTTCAATGAACTGCCAAGGGTTAGCTGATTTGAATAAAAGGCGTGATGTTTTCCATTATTTAAAAAAAGAAATATTCAATAATATGTTTACAGCACACCCACTCGGATAAAAATTATGATAGTCAAATTATAACTGATTGGGGCATGGATGCCTGGGTGAGTCCCTTCCGGTCCAAGGCGCAAGGAGTAATGATCTTAATTAACAAAAATTTTGACTACAAAGCACACAACGTAGAAACAGATCCGGATGGTAACTATTTGATTATAAGTCTCAATATTTGCGATACGCCAGTCACCTTAGCAAATATATACGCCTCAAACACAGATAAACCCATTTTTTTTCAATAAAATAAATCCCATCATAAGGGATATTGCAAATCCGTCAACAATTATCTGTGGTGACTGGAACTTTGTGCTAAATCCTGACATGGCTACTGACAATTACAATAATATAAACCATCCACAAGCTCGGAAAGTGGTTATCCAGCAAATAAATGATAATGAATATATAGATATATGGAGAATAATGCATGAAAATGGGAGACGTTATACATGGAGATGGAAAAATCCATGACAGCAGGCTAGATTGGACTTCATTATTACATCTACTGATATATTTAATATTACTACTGAATCGAACATTAAACCTGGATATAAAACAGATCATTTTATAATCATCTTGAAATCCAAATTTGCAAATTACGAAAGGGGGAAATCATACTGGAAATTTAATTGCTCCTTACTAAAAGATATAGATTACCTGAATATGATTAAAGCGGAGATTATGAACACCATTGATGAATATGCCGTATCAATGAAATTTTATCAAATATTGACCGCTCAATTGTTCAATTCAGTATCGATGACTCACTGTTCTTAGAAACTTTTTTAAAGAAAACAAGAGGTGGGACTATAATAGTAGGCCAGCCAAGAGATGAAAAAACACTTTTGATGGCATCGCGTGTTAAAAGCAATCATCCACGCTTAATCAACTCTACATGTTGTGGGGATTGAGATGTGACCGGATGACATTCTCGCTTTTGACCTTAAAGGTCATTTTCAGGCCAAATAGGTCACGTGGGTTCAAATCAGGATATTTTATCAAACTTTCGTGAAAGCTTAGTAATTGAAGATTGCAGCTGGCTCAATCTTTAACACTTGATAGTATATTCAAGTGGGCTCATTTTGAAAATATCTGCATAATCACTGGTACAAATGATCATGGGAAAATTCAATATGGCGCCCCGTAAATTTCATCCAAAACTTACTCTGAAGTAGTCAGAGTTGCGCATACATATAACTACTAATTGTAACTGTTTAACAAGGCGATTTCTAACTGTTAAACAAGGCCAGCTTCCTTTATATTTGAACACACTTGGGTCATTGTGGATCCTTCATCAGATTGGAATCGTGAGAAAGTCAAAGTGGCAGCTATATGTAAAAAATGTAGTTTCGGTATCATTTACTACGCGTATGCATATCTGACAGCAAGGCATTATACGACATCTGTATGGCCATTGAAGTGACACTCCCGAAGTGAACGCCGGTTTCATCTGAGCATGTACCTGTGCTAACAGGGTCGGAAATCTGTTCTTTTTACTAGTCCCAAAACCGAAAAAGAGCTCTGGAAAGTAGATATTAAGTCATTTGTGGGTAGAATGTGGTATAATTGTTTTTTGTTATTTTTTTTACAAAATTTGGACCTGCTGATTCTGAAAATGGCGTATGGCAAGCTCTATTTGTGCATTTACATTTTGCATTTCACCAGACATCTCCTTAATTCGTGATATTGTTGGGATAGAATGGCTGAGACATTTTCTGGGAATTAACGCATCAAGAAATCTATAGTCGTGTAAATTCGTTCATTTTCCAATATGGCTGTCATATACAGCCACTAAATATTGTATTTACTGATCCACCAGGAAATATGAGGGTGATGCATACCGCAGCATTATTAATGGAGGTGGCAGCACATATAGTTCATTGGACCACACATAAAACCTAAAATAATAAGCTAGGACAGGCTCTAGTTGCGGACATTAAACCTACCAGTACTGGTGGGAGTGGGGACAGCTTCTGGTGTGACTCTTCCGCCATTAGGAACTTATCCCTTATTTGCATTACAGTGAACTTCACATAATCCTAGATGCAGATGTAACGGTTCACACATGTTTTTGAAATGGTGGCCATGAGATGTCCTCAGAAATTTGGTTAATTGTTGATTTAGTCCTGTATGGAACATTTTTCTTATCTCAAACAACATACAATTTCTTTGATCGTGAACATGTACTGATTCGCATACCGGTAGGGACTTTTATGCAGATTTGTTGAAACATATAAGGCCTCAAGAATTCAAAATTATACCTGTCCTTTCATCTATCACTCACGACACCTAATTTCAGGCTGCTATTTGGGCAAACCTTGAAGCGCTTTTGCAATCTTCTACAATATTCACACATTAGTCAAAGTGTGGTGGCATCAGGTCTAATAGATCGTGCGTGGCTTACGTTTCACATGCACAATTTCAGGTTAACAGAGCTATGGTATCAGCCCTCTTCTTCTATCCATGAATCGAATAACGCTGGAGTCGGTAATAGGTATGTGTGGTCGCACCATTCTGAGCATCCATCCAAAAATGAAGCATGACTCTTGATTGCACACCAGGACAATTGCATTTCGAAATTTTAATGTTGGTTGGTGTGGTCACCTCATGAACAATTAAACAAATGAGTTATTCTCCGTTATAGTAATTTCTACTGATACAATGAGCGCCTGTAAGAGTCGCCAAGCATTTGGTGGTACCAGAGGTCACACAGAGGATTGTTTGTTGGTGGTTATCAGACTGACAATTCAATCTGTCTTCAGCTTTCAGCTGGTAAACCTGTCTCAAAAGAGTGACTATATGCATCTCTTCATGGCAAACCTCTCTGTATAATGTTGAATTCTATGACCCTGGTGGAAAATTTTGTTTCCTTCAATGATGAAATCATCCAGGAACTACCATATGTACTTGTCTGATTAACAAATTTTGTTTAACTCTTCTGACAAATATTAAGCTAAGGCCTCCTTGGTATGGTTAGGTGACAAGCCAGTTCCTTCATAAGGGGTAATTATTTTGACCATCTGACTGCAAACAGGGCTACCTAGTCAAGGGTAATATTCCTGACCATCTGACTACAAACAGCTACGGACACCTGGTAAAAGGTTATTATCCTGACAATCTGACTACGAACAGGGGTACCCGTCTCCCTCCATTTTTATGGAATGTTGCTCATATGTTCCAAAAAGAATATCTAAAACCACTTTAACTTGCATCTGACTGGTAGACAAGCTACTTGTACGAGAGAAATATCATATATGTTAACAAATGCTTCTGTGTGTAGCTTCCGGCTTGTGACAGCCCGTTCCTGTCCAGCAATCATGAGCGACATCAGATATTTCCTTTGTTGACGGACAATTTTGTCAGTTGAGCAATAAAACTGGTAAGTTTGAAGTTTCGATCATGCTGATGGGGGATTAGGACCAGATCAATGGGGCACTACACTTACACATAGCAAGGGGATCAGAGGTGGATGTTATGTTGTATTTTCACATAATACTTTGCATCCATGAATACGCAAATCACCTAATAAAATATTACCAACCATAATGCATTAATTATTCTTCCTATACGAAGATATAGAAAAAAATAGACGACTTATCCTTATTTGACATCTCTTCATGACCTTAAAATGACCTTCGAGGTAAAAAATGGGAATGTCGTCCGATCACATCTCAATCCCCACGCCATGTAGAGATGATTAAGCATGGATGACAGCTTTTAACAAACGATGCCGCCATCTTCTTGGATTGGCTCACTAATTTGGGGTCATTGCTCCCCCTAAATGTTTTTCTTGTCCCTCCAGCTAGGGAGCTGAATCTTACCACACTATACCATTGGATCAAGCTCTACGAGAAAATGTTTTAAAAATCCAAGATGGCCACGTGATGATTTTCGATTTTTTATTTGTGTTTTCTTCACAAAAACTGCATGATAATTTAGTAAATAATCATCTGATGTAAAATGAAATAGTTTTTGTCCCCTTTTCCTCCCAGAAAAGTAGGAATTTGAACCAAAAATGACGAAAACAACATTTTTTTTCTGATACGCCACATGACCGCCATTTTGGATTTACTCATGATTTTCTGCTCGTAGCTATGCAAATAGGCTCAACATGACCCCAGTATGATAAACTACAAAGCCATGGAGTGCCAGCTCTCAATTTTGTACCGATTCGAAGATAGGGCAGAAAGTTTTGTATGGGGGCCACAGTGCACCCCCCACCCCCAAGGTCTGGTAGTGTTAAAATTTCCCATAATCCATTGCATCTGTGAATACGCAAATCACCAGTAAATAAGACTAGAAGAAAAATGAATCAAGTTAAAAAAATCAGTCACAATCACTCTTCCTTCACGAAGATAGTGCAAAAAATAGATGCGTTATCCTTATTTGACCTCTAATGGCCTTTATGACCTCAAAAATGACCTTAACGGTCAAAAGTGAGAATGTCATCCGGTCACATCGTAATCTGCACACCATGTAGAGTTGATTAAGCCTGGATGACAGCTTTTAACACGCGATGCCATCAAAAAGTTTTCTAGCCATCTTTGGGTTGGGTGGCTGGTCTACTATAAAATTTGCCTCACGTAAGAAGAAAGAATAATTGAAAGAAGAAAATGACATTGAAAAACAAATTGAATCGTTAGAAAGGGAGCTAGAAAGAGATTTTTTAAATATAAACATTGAACGAATTAAGCGATGTATTTGAAATGAAAATATAAAAGGAATTATATCTAGAACGAAGGCACAGTGTGCTGGTATGGGTGAAAAACCAACAAAATACTTTTTGGGTTGGAAAAACAAATTACACAAATAAGGTTATAGCGAAACTAACATTGGATGATGGAGAAGAAGTATTTGACAACCAGAGAATCCTAAATGAACAAAAATTATATTATGAAAAACTTTACGCTACCAGAGATCAGATAGATGCAACCGAAATAACGAATACCCTGGAAACATTGGAAATAGCGACACTCAGCACAAACGAGTCTTTAGAGTGGTTGATCACATATAAATAACTTAGCGAAGCCTTGAGAAAATACCAAAAACGAAAAAGCCCAGTCATCGATGGATTTCTAGTCGAACTTTTCAATATGTTTTGGAAAGAAAACCAGTTCTACTGTCAATGAATTTAGCCTACACGAAAGGGAATTATTGATAACACAAAAACAAGGTGTAATAACATGTCTACCGAAACCTGGTACACCCCGAAAAATTGGAGACCAATAACCCTTTTAAATGTAACATAAACTAGCATCATCTTGTATTGCAAATCGACTAAAATTAGTTTTGAATAAACTTATTCATGAGGGTTTTGTGCCAGGTAGATATATTGGAGAGAATGTAAGATTAGTATTTGACGAGCCGCATCAACATCTTATGCTCTCTACTAAAAATAGTGACATCCCAGGCTTACTGCTACTTATAGATTTCGAAAAAACTTTCGATTCGGTGTCCTGGAAATTTATTGACCAAGTTCTAGAAGTTTATAAATAATAAGACACTGGATTCGGACATTTTATAGTAATATTCGTACTTGTGTTGTCCAAAATGGTGACTTACCAGTTTTTTTCAGAATTCACGTGGTTGTAGACAAGGTGACCCTATACCCCATATTTGTTTCTTTTATGTGCAGAGATATTAGGAATTATGATAAGGACAAACAAGTTAAAGGTATAACTATGACAGATGTAGAATATAAAATAACTCAATATGCAGACGACACTCAGCTAACTCTTAGCGGTTCCGCTTCTTCAACGGTCATTAAACATCCTGCAGCTGTTTTATAAGATAACTGGATTAAAAATTAACATTGATAAAACTAAAGCAATTTGGATCGACTCTTTGACAGGGTCCGAATTAAAGCTGTGTCAAGACGAAACATTGGACTGGGTTACTGATTTCAATATGCTCGGGGTGGAATTATCTTCTACAAACTACAATCAAATATGGAAAATCAATTACCTGGCGAAGTTAAAGGACCTTAAAAGAGAACTCAGCAGATGGGAGATACGCAAATTAACTCTCTTAGGTAAGATCACAGTTATAAAATCAATGGCACTATCAAAATTAACTCACCTCTTTCTTGCCTTACCAAACCCACCCGACGAATTTGTTAAAGAGCTTGTCATGGTATTGTAGTCTTAGAGCCTAGTCAGGAGGAATTTAACGAACTACGCAAAGAGGATTTGTTCGCGCTGTGTAAATTCCTACAAATTAAACATAAAACATCTTTGAGAAAGCAAGAAATTAAGAAACTCATTATTAAACATTTTTTTAGTCAACAAATTTGGGATGAAAGTGATTTTGATTTAACTGAGGAAACAGCTGATGATTTGGAAATAAGAAAATTAGAATTGCAAAATCAGCTGAAATTAACGAAATTAGAATTAGAAAAAGAGGAAAGAGAAAGAGACAAAGAAAGACAGTTAGAGGAAAGAGAGAAAGAAAGACAGTTTCAGTTAGAAATGAAGCATATGGAATTACAAGTGGCAAACGAGACCTCCTGCACATGCACCTGTACAATCTCAATCAAAATTTGATGCGGCTCGTCAAATACGTCTCGTCCCACCATTTCAGGACAAAGAAGTTGATAAATATTTTCTGCATTTTGAGAAAATTGCATAAAATTTAAATTGGCCAAAAGAAAATTGGAGTTTACTTCTTCAAAGTGTTTTTATCAGAAAGGCAAGGGACATTTACACTCAATTGACGGTAGGGCAAGCATTAAATTATGATACAATGAAGGATTTAATCCTTAAAGGGTATGAATTAGTTCTGGAAGCCTACAGACAAAAGTTTTGTTGTTGTGAAAAAGAAAACTCTCAGATTCATGTAGAATTTACTCGTTCAAAAGAACAGTTATTTGATAGGTGGTGTGCTTCGGTTAAAAATGACAACCAATTTGAAAGCCTTAGACAGCTTATGCTGGTAGAGGAATTTAAAAGGTGCATCCATGGTGATATTAGAACATTTCTTGAAAAGATGAAAAGAATGCCAACACTTTAGATCAGGCAGCACGTTTTGCTGACGAATACGCTCTGACACACAAATTATCGTTTCCTTAAGTGGTATTTAGAAGTTGGGAAGTAGATAAATAAACAAATTGCTTATGGATAACAACTTCTAGTTTATTCAGGACGACGTTTCGATACAGGTACTAGTATCTGTATCGAAACGTCGTCCTGAATAAACTAGAAGTTGTTATCCATAAGCAATTTGTTTATTTACACAAATTATCATTTGTCAATGCAGTTTAGCCAAGTTCATTCCAGTCTAATTTCTCAGATAACAAACCTAGTTCTTTCTCAGGGCCCCTAAAACTTTTAATCCCAGTTACAAAGGTCAAAGGGCAAACACAAAGTCTCAGTCACCCACTTTTAACACTCAAAATAAGTCTCCCGTTTGCAATTATTGTAAGAATGGAGGTCACTTAATGACTAATTGTTTTAAATTGAAAAGAAAACAACACGATCAAGCCTTTCATAAGCCCAGTGGTTTCCTCAGTTCAAGATCTATACCCAAGCAGGTTAGTGACGTTCGTAGTGTATATGACGTTAAGATGGTCAGGGATACTGTTCCTATTAGTTTTATCAAGGATAAGTTTGACAGTTTTTCAAATCCTGTTATGGAGATTTTGAACCATGTATTCGCAATGATTTTGTGTCACTTTCAAGTGATTTGTCTAATGCTACCCCTGTGAGGATTTTGCGAGACAAGGGCGCGTCCCAGTCTCTTATGTTGGCAGATACTTGGCCGTTTTCTGACTCTTCCTCTGCAGGCAGTAATATCCTGATTAAAGGGGTAGATTCTGCAAATTATACACCCGTTCCGCTCCATAACGTTCATCTGTCTTCCGACCTGATTTCTGGACCTGTTACGGTGGGTATTAAAGGTAGTTTACCGTTTGGGGGTGTTCAATTAGTTCTTGGAAATGATCTTGCGGGAGATAAGGCCGATATTAACTCGATTGTAACTGGCAAACCTTGTTTGGATCAGATCCATGATCCAGTTGAACACGAAATTCAAAGTTTGTATCCTGGTTGTGCAGTTACTAGAGCCATGAGTAAATTGGCTGAGGAGTCTGAAAAGTCTCTCAAAGATGACGTCTGCTTGGCCGACACGTTCATGTGTTTAACTGATAAGGAAGATAAGCCACATTTTGATAGCAAATTGGAATGTTCTAATGACAAAATTTCAAAATCACGGCTGGTTAACGAACAGCATATAGTGACAAGGACATTTCCAAGTTGTTTGACATGGCAGTAGATGAATGTGTGTTGCTTTTATAAGAATGGTGTTCTTATGCGCAATTGGCGACCGCCAGATGTGTCACCTGCTGATGGCAGTTAAGTATCAGATTGTAGTACCTAATTCATATTGTTCAGATATCCTCAGACTAGCCCATGAAACACCTCTCTCAGGCCATTTAGGTGTTAACAAAACATATTACATAATTCTAAATCATTTCTAATGGCCAAATTTAAAAAAAAGATGTTACGGAATTTTGTAGGTAATGCCACACATGTCAAATGGTAGGAAAACCAAACCAAACCATACCAAAGGCCTCTCTACAACCAATCCCTGCATTTGAGGAATCATTTAGTAGGGTGAATATAGATTGTGTTGGTCCATTACCAAAAACAAAGTCAGGCAATCAATACATGTTAACAGTCATATGACATTGTGCTTCGAACAGGTTCCCTGAGGCCATTCCTTTACGGAATATTAAGACAAAAACTATTGTTAAGGCCTTAGTTAAGTTTTTCATGAATTTTTCAACAAGTCTGGCATGAATTGGGAATAAAGCAATACAAATCATCTGCATACCCCCCAGAAAGCCAAGGCGCATTAGAAAGATTTCACCAGACATTAAAAAACATGATTAGGAATTATTGTTTTGATACTGAGAAAGTCTGAGATGAAGGCATACATTTGTTATTGTTTGCTGTTAGAGAGTCTGTTCAAGAGTATTTAGGCTTCAGTCCATTTGAATTAGTCTTTGGTCATACATTTAGAGGAACACTTAAACTGCCAAAGGAAAAGTTCCTAGACAGTGATCTTGACTCATGTAATCTCACAATATTTGTCGGGCTTTCGCACCAGGTTGACTAAAGCATGTGATCTGCCCATGTCAAATTTAAAGTTAGCACAAAAATGTATGAAAATAAGCTATGATAAACATGCCCCTAGAACGAAGTTTCAAACCTGGTGAGAGGTTACTGGCTTTTCTGCCTATTCCTATTAATCCACTTAAGGCTAGATATTATGGACCATATGTCATTGAAAAGAAATTAAGTGACCTTAATTATGTAATTCTGACAGGCGTAAACACAAACAGTTATGTCATGTAAATATGTTAAAGTTATACAAAGACAGAGATAGCACTAACAGTACTGACACCCTGTAAGTGTAGTTAGTTCTGACCCTGATAATAATGACACTAGTGAAGAGCTCATGACAGCGGCGAAATTGCAGAACTCTAACATTCTACTTAATTTGGATTCCAAGTTGTGTCATCTCGAACCAGCGCGTCAGGAAGAACTTTGAGCTTTGCTCAGTCAATATGAACATTTGTTTCCTGATTTCCCCACACGGACTGATAAAATTTCATATGACGTCAATGTCGGAGATTCTAATCCAGTGAAGCAGCACCCATATCGTTGTCTAAAACTAACACAAAACTATCTGACAAAAAGAGATTCAGTATTTATTGGACAATGACTTCATTGAACCAAGTAATAGTAACTGGAGTTCACCTTGTATCTCGTTCCAAAGCCAGATGGCAGTTACAGGATGTGTACTGACTACACAAAGGTGAACACATTGACCAAAACAGACTCATTCCCTATTCCACGCATTGACGATTGCATTGATAAAGTGGGAAGTGCCAAGTTTGTGTCAAAGTTTGATCTTCTGAAATGATTTTGGTAAGTTCCACTGACAGATCGTGGGAAGGAGATATCAGCATTCCTAACTTCGGAGGGTCTGTTCCAGTACAAAGTCATGCCATTTGGGATGAAAAATTCTCCGGCCCCATTCCAACGTCTCATCAACCTTGTAACTTCTGGTTTGGAAGGATGTGAGACTTACATTTATGACGTCATTGTCTACAGCGATACATGGGAAGATCATCTACAGAGAATTCGCGCACTGTTCAATCGACTAAGTGACGCCAAGCTGACAGTCAACCTTGAAAAAAGTGAATTTGGACATGCACGTGTGACATTCTTGGGTAATATTGTAGGTCAGGGTCGGGTAAAACCTGTAGATGCTTAGGTTAGTGCTGTCTCGCTATTTCTAAGACCAAATTGTAAGATACAACAGATGCGTTTCTTGGGTTTGGCTGGTTACTACAGAAAATTTTGTCCAAACTTTTCAGATATTACTGAGCCTTCAACTCAACTCTTAAGAAAAAGGGCAAGTTTTGTTTGAACCGATAAATGTGAATCAGCTTTGGAAAACCTGAAAGCCATACTCAAGAGAGCGCCAGTTCTTTCAGCACCAGATTTTGATTCACCTTTTAAACCGGCCGTAAATGCTAGTGATGCTGGTGCCATTTTGTTACAAGAAGGTTTAGATGGGGTAGATCACCCAATATGTAATTTTTCACGTAAATTTGACACTTCTTCTTCATTGCCAATTACTGTATTCAGTGATCACAATCCACTTGTTTTCATAAGTAAGATGAAAAACAAAAATCAAAGATTGTTGAGATGGAGTTTGGTGTTACAAGAATACAATATTGAAATAAGATATCTCAAAGGCAAGGACAATTTGATTGCTGATTGTTTGTCTCGCATATAATGTACATACGTTTGACAACATTTTTGCTGTTGTAATATAAATTTGTTTGCAATAATGTTTTGAATTGTCAAGAAAGTTCCAAGTTTGAAACTTTTTTATGGTATTGTAGTCTATTATTAGACATTGTGGAAGAATATAAAGCTGAAGCAAGCTTGTATTATGTGGGTATTATGTGTATTTTCACTTGGAGCTTTCTGGAAATCTACTGCAAATTGTATCTAGGTCAGATGATACGGTAATATGTGTATTCTAGAAGCTTCTTGAATTAGTAGTATGATCTGGAATGCCTCATAGAGTGTAAATAACGCTCAGTCAGCCATTCAGCAGGGAATTCAAACTGGCTTTTATGATGGTCTACGCTATTTTTTGATACCATCGGATATTGGACATTTACTGTGACTGTGTATAACTGAACAGTGTTGAATTACCTTTATACAGAAGAGTGATTTGTGCGTGTCAACATGGGCTGTAAGGTGGACATCGGTATAGCATTGAACAGTAAACTATATTTCACACATTTATTTGTTGTATTAACCTTACTTAAATTGTATATGATTTTAGTTTTGTAAATAAATATTTGATTGTTAATCCTTGACTGGAATGGAGGAAATGATAGAATAAAAAGAAATATTATGACCCTTGATTAACATGACAAATTATATACATGGTATAAAAATCACATGGATAAAACGTCTTCGTTTTCAGAATAGCAAATGGCAAAATATTATAAACAGCGAGTTGTCCGAAACTCCGAATTTATGGAATATGGGTGATGACTATCTTAAAAAAGTAATTGATAATATATCAAATCCTTTTTGGAAAGACACATTTTTTGCCTGGAAACAACTGCGTGTCAAGCTTAATACAAAATCTATATCACATATTTTGGACGAACCTAAATCCATAGAAACCTGGAATGAAATCTTGAAGCCATGTTCAGATATAGATTGGGGGAAAAGTTATGCAAATAACTACTCAGGAAACAAAACTCCGTGATTTTCAATATACAATTTACACAGAATTCTCTGTACAAATTCTTTCTTGCAAAAAATAGGAAAAAGAAATGATAATCTGTGTTCCTACTGCAAAGAAGAAAAAGAAAGTATAGAACATTTGATGATTCTTTGCCCAATGGTTAAAAAACTGTGGTCTGACATGCAGAGGTGGCTAAATGATGCAGTAAAAATAAAGTGTTATCTTACAAATGATAAAATATGTGGCTGGGATATGCAGCAATACTTGCTCAGCACTCTAATGTTGATTGCGAAAAGATATCTATACCAATAAATTTAAAAAACTCGACATTACATGTACATACAGGGGTAATGTCCGTTTTTTCACGTATATTATCGTTCTATTTGCGTTTGAAACGCGTTTCAATAGCGTTCTGAACGCGTTTTGAATTCGTTTCGTTTGCTTCTCAAAGAACACGTTTATACCTCGCAAACGCGTTTTCATTTTTCTTTCGTTTCGTTTCGCTTGAAACGCGTTTCACGAACGCGTTTAGGAAACGCGTTTCGGAACGCGTTTTGGAAACGTGTTTTATTGTTGTTAAATAAGCATTACCGTCCACACCACGGTTGCTTCGTCGGGCGAGAATACTATTTGGTCTTTGTTTTTTTTTATTTGTACAATGGTTTGTCGAATGAATGTTGATCAAAAACTGCATAGAGTCAAGGTCAGGCGAAACGCTTTTTCAGCTCGGTATCACACGCCTGGCTAATCAGTTCGCTTGGTACGGGAAGACAAATATTGTTTCGCTTGGTGAACGGAAAGATTTAAGCTTAGCGCAATATATAAACGAAACGATATCGAATATTCCCATCAAATCGCTATGTTCCGTTGGATAGGCTTAGGAATATCGGTAGTTTCGTTTGTGTTCATTAGTTTACTGCGTAAACTGAGCAAAAAGAAAATTACCGAGCACAGAATATCTTTACCCTTGTATAGTAACGGCTATGCCACATATATTTACAGCACAGGGATTATAATAGCGGCTGGGAAAAGCCCCGACACGAGGGCTTCTTGGCCTAGTTTGCAAAATAAAAACACAAATTAACGCGAGAACCGAGAAACCGAGAAACTCATAGCAAATACTACATTTTCCACAGAGAACTTTTATAAAAAAATGGCATATACTAGAAAACTATTTCGCATGCTAATAGTGAAATACCAACGCAATCAGCTCAGATAAAACTGGTTTATATGAGCACAAAATCCAAGAAATATTCTTCCAAGATCCATGTGTGTTACGCAAAAGATATTTTGCGAGTATGTGGTTTTTAAGTTCTTCTGTGTGTTTTTTCTGTCCATATTATTATGTATGTTTGTAAATGAGTTGGAAAAAGATCGTTAATAAAAAAATATGGGTATCTCACCATAATTAAACAACAGTGCTGACGTCATTCTGTTGCACAAACTGTTGATTATTTCTCAAGAATCAACACCTTTTCACTTACATGTACAACATTTGTACATGTCTACCATTTGTACATGCAAATGAAATGGTGTAGAAGTAACGCATTAAAACAAACAAAGCTTCAGACAGTTTCACTTTATTCTTTATTTCGGTATCCGATGTGTTGAAAACATGCAACTACTTGGAAATATTGACATTTACAGTAATGTTTCACATATTACTGGTGCTGCTTTTGGGCAGGTTTAATTATCCTTCACCCACGGTAAAGCTCTGGCCCAACGAATTATGCTGTTCCTGCAGTCTGACACGCTTCACAGATACAGCATTACAATCCGCGCACATATATCTAGACACAATAGAATTACCATTATTTACCATTGATCATCATTTGTTTGTTTGTATTCCCGGAGAGCTAAGCTTCGATGCCCAGTTATTTCTGAAATAATCTGCTTGTCCACATCAGCTTCGTAAAGCCTTGTTGCGGCTGTGGTGCGCAGAGAGTGGTTGGTCCTAAACCCACCAACACCAGCAACTTCGCACCCACCCACACCAGCAACTTCGCAAAGACGCCCCGCAGTCTTTGTCAGCGTGTAGAGTCCGATAGGCTGGGATGTAAACCATACTTCGAGGAATGCATGTGAATATTATTGATAATAGAGACATCAGAAAGGGAACGGCGAAGAAAGGATAGTGTGCCCCGGAAACCCCACGAGGTCGTTACTGTATAGAAGCATAGCAGCCGAACTTGTAATGCCAAACAGGTGAAATTTCAAGCAGCACTGCCCATATGTTTGTTTTGGGAAAACCGCAGATATCTTCTATGTACAGCCTATTGCAAATTTAGAATTTGACGGGGTATGGAAACTCCGAAATCTCTGAAATTAACTTTCAACAAAAGAATAAACTTACCAGTGACTGTGGTAGATTTCAAAAGTCCTTACGATGCATCTATTTCGGTTCGTTTGATTTTCGTAGCCATACACGACCTTCCGCTTGACATTCTTGTGTTTCAAGCCACCTTGGTTTCGCTTGGATACATCGTCTGTCTACCTTAAGTATTTTCATCCACGTGAATCCTTCAGTACGCGCAACTGACTATTATCCCATCTTAGTTGTCTGTGTTCTGCTTCCGCGTTCAAGGCAAAATGTAAGCCAACAAGGTATAGAACAGTATCCACCAATTTTCTCGGTGTAATAAATCCCATGGCGTGTCCCCACACTAAATCATCTTCTTGAAGGGATATCACTTGTGCCTTTCTGTTTTTTGTGAAAATTCCTTGCTCTGACCTTTCCTTCATCTCATGGTCCAGGGTATTTTTCAGCTGTAGAAAAGATAAATCTTGTAACAATTTTTTTTTCCATGGAGCTCAAGATACAGTTGTAGACTGATAACCATCTCGTATAATGTTTGTCCAGGATATTCTTCACCTGTATTTTTCTTTACTTCACAGAGGAAACAAGATACAGCATAACACACGTCACCTTTCTTCGTTGTCTCCAGGGGTGGCCTTATCTCGCTGATACAATCGTCGAATTCGGCTACTTTATTCCAAGAATCCTGCCAATTGGTAAACAAATCCGCTGCCCACTTACACTTCCTTCCGGTCGAACCGGCAAGACTGAAAGCCATAAATAAAATAAAATCTTCAATTCTGTCTGTTTAAATTAAAATTATTAGGAATTCAACTGCCGACACCATTATTCCTGTAGAGTTACAGATGAACAGGTACATTTCTGTAGACTAGGTAGGGCTTTATACCGTGACAAATTATTGTAGGTGTCCAAAGGCTAAAATTAGGCATTGAAATGACGTCATCAGAAGTATCTGTTTGGCTTTGTGACCATATATTATATAGAATGAGTGCTGTCTTGGTCATGGTGCCCAAGGCCAAAAGTTGACTTCAGCGAGTTGACTCATATTTCATCAATATTTCCATAATTGAAGATGGTGACATGTGCTGAAATTTACTGGAAAAATTTTTGGGACTCTTTCAATAACCGGAGAGAATATTCCTAATTTTAGCTAAGCATGCTTTTATCCCTCATAACAATGGCCACTTTTGTTCATCTTAGTGATAAACACATACACAGTTTTGTCAAAAGAGATGAAAAATATATATTTATAGAATTTGTTTCGCATTCTGCTTTATAAACTCAATACCAGAAGTATTCAACAGGTCAGGCTGAATACCTCATATGGGGTACTATACCTAAGTTGGGGTACAGTACCTCAGTTGTGGTATAGTGTTGTACCCCAATTGAGATATAGTGCCATATCAATTTTAGTTTTCACATATTTGTGCATTAAGTCACACTGCTGTTCAAACCCTGAAGGGCCTTACTGGCCTTGCTATCTTGGTAATTTTTCAGCAAATTATTACCATTAAACAGACAGACTACACATTTGAATCAATCACTTTAAATTTTTTAGAATGATTAATCTCTTTAATTTAAATATTTAATCTCTCTAACACTCAAATTAAGACTGCATATAATGATTTGCTTTTAGGTTGTGAACAGGTGTAAATTTCAAGGATGTAGATGTGGTAACTACCGTACTTTACAAATTGAATTCAAATGTCTGATACATCACCCATTCTGCTAGCATGGGAGTGTCAGAACCAATGGGCAGTGGGACTGTTTCTAGGCCCACGCAAGCAGCAGTGTGTCATTATTTTGCCATACAATTCATGTATTAAGGTATTTACTACAGTTATATCCCTATAATTTGTAAGAGGCCAGTAAATAGAAGAATGCCATAATATACAGTTTATATATGAAATATCTCTAAACATATATATCCAACACATTTTTCAATGTTAAGAAATTAGACTATGAAATTAAAATGTGTTATCTGTCTGTTAAATGATAATTTGCTGAAAAATAACCAAGATAGTAAGGCCAGATATGTGACCAACTAATCCATGCCCTCCGGGGTTTGAACAGATATTTGAATTAATGCATAAATAAGTGAAAACTAAAATTGACATGGCACTATAACCTCAATGAGGTACTGTATCCCAACTTAGGTATAGAGGTATTCAACCTAACCTGTTCAATTCATAGCCGAAATTGGGAAAAACTGAAAATATTACACCATTTCACCTTAAAAAATGGCCGCCGCCTGACAGAATCTGGTCAAAATTACAGACACCTTTGACTCTTCCATAAATTCAATGATGAATGCTGTTTTATATCATATCGGGCTGATTTTTAGAGAACTTGACTGTGCTTTAATTTGTTTACATGTAAACAATATAAAAGTATAACCTGCTATGCCTACTAAAATTGCAAGTATTTCTGTCGCTAATTCGGTACCATTGGAAACATGTGACAATGCTGCAGGCCTAAGATAGTAAGAAATATGGAAAGGAACGAAGCAATTTTGCCACCAACAATTCACCAAAGCCTTCCTTCCTTAGTTAGTGTTCACAAACAGTTGGTCCAATCATATCCCGTTCTCAGCTCGAGTTTTGATCAAACTCAAAGTCGTCCACCCCACATTTTTCAAAGTCGTCAAAGTCGTTCACCCCCCATTTTTAACAGCTCCTGGGGCGTGGTTTGACCTACAACATTCGCTAGTTGTCGCCGCGTATTCGGGCTAGCCAATCAATTTGTGTTAACAGCGCAATCGACGATCACGTGCCAAATTAGCGCAAAGGTCATGAGGTCAAACCACGTGAGCTGTTGAAAATGGCGCGGCTGTTTCACCAAAAAGGTTCGGTGAACGACTTTGAAAAGATAGACAAAGCGAGCTGAGAACGGCATATGATCGGAACAACTGTTCGGGAGCACTAACTAATATATTAGGAAGGCTCGGATGAATTTTTGATGGCAAACTTGCTTTATTAGTGGTTATTCGGCCGTTTTGCTGGAATCTTGTTTCCTTCCTTTCCATATTTCTTACTATCATAGGCCTGCAGCATTGTCACATGTTTCCTATGTTTGGTACATTGCTACATTTCTGCACATTATTTGAATCGTTATGCATATCGCGTGACGAAGAATATGAAGCTATATGCATCGATCAATAAATCAATCTAATTTCGTGCTGACGTAAAAAGTAAACTGATTCCTAATTATACACCAAATACTAGATATTTTACAGTATTTACTGTGAAATAATTTTGTACACTTTAGTTTATAGGCAAAACATTACAGACATGTAGAATCTGGACCAAAATCAAATAAGTCATCATATTGAGAAACTATTTCAAAGTACAGGCAGACTGTCAAGTTTGAAATAAACACAAGCTCCGTATTGACAAAACCCCCTCCAAAAAACGACAATTCATGATCGACTAACTTAATATAGACGTATTTTAAGATGAGTGCCATAAATTCAGGCGATAATATTACCTTCGAATTCCATAGCCCTCCATTTCTTTATCTGTTTTTGGCGATTTGAAGCGAGTCCTATCCTTGCCTTTGTTGATCCTAAATGCAAACATTCGTCAGCAACTTCGCATTCAGATGCAGAAGGTATATCTCATAAATGGGCACTGTTTTAGTGAATCTTTCCTCAATTTCACAAAATGCTGGAGACAAATCTTCATCCGACATGCGCGTGTCGTTGAGTTCTGCGAATTCGGGATGGATATATGGGTCTGTCCATTCATTCGCTGATTCTTTGTTCTCGCAGATTTTCGTTTGAGTAAAAAACAAGCAAGAGTCCGAATCGTCGGAAGCAGACATCATGCACACTATCCTCAACGCTGAGTACCAAGTGCTTGGTATGGCTCGGCCCGGGAAAACTGTACGGTTAGAAAGCCGAACCCTTCTTTTATTTCGGTACACGAATACATTGTAAAGTCAAATTAGTTGGTAAAGACGCTTGCTGAATGGCTATAATCCTTGATACGCATTACACCAAGGACTGCAGTGCAGACAACCCTGTGTATAGAGGTAATACTGTATACAAATTGAAATAAGAGTTCGTGCCGTTTTTCATCAAGGTATTCACAATATGTTCTTTTCAGTCCTGCCTGACCCAACCGAGAGCACTATACAATCGTACATCAATGACGAATAAGTGGAAAAATAATCAACGGCTTCACAACATTAGAAACTGTAGTTTAAGTCAGAGAAACACCAAATAACTGTGCATTCCTATCGGCACTCGTTGATTCTTTTTTAAGAATCCACCGTTACTCGGTGTTTCTCCTTACGTAAAATTCATCCCGCTTCTTACTCTTTCTCAATCTATCCTTCCTTATGAATAAGCTACAAATTTCTGTGTATATCTTTTCTTTATAAGAATGAATCGATTAACTAATGGTCGATTGAATAGCACCTGATCGGGCCAGGGACGAATAGTGAACCGATATCAATGAGAACTGTTTCTCTCTAAAAAAAATACCAATGTTCCGTGTATGTATGAGGAAATCATAAACGATCGGTTACTAAATGCCGGACATGTTTGATACATCCCCCGCATAGGAAGGACAGACTAGTTGTAGGCAGAAGAATGTGGGTTTCTCTTTTCGAACGATATAGCTGATTACTGTCATTATGACGTTTCACATGTGGTACTCGCTACGGTTCCAGCCCTCTACACCTAATTTCCATTGGACGGTGTAGGGCGGATCCAATACACGCATTTCACCAAAGCCCGATAACTCTAGCCAATGCCGAAATTTGGCTTACATCCGGTTGAATGAAGTACAATGTTACATTCCGATGAACGCCCTTTGTTTTAAAGTATCCTTTAGCGAAAATCCCATGCCTATAAATCTCACGCTCGGCATCATTTTAATCAGATAATCTTAATATCATTTCATATTCGCAGTATCGTGATAAATACGGCTTCAAAATTCGATTACTGAATCATAAAGGCAGATAAATATTTGTTATTAGTTGAACAGATGTAATCACAATGGTCAATAAAGAGCAATAAAATACGGAGCAGGGATCTCTATATAATTACACTCTAGCAGTATTCTACCCATGCAGTTATGATATCAATACCACCGATATCATTGCTCAATCTAGTGAGTTTTTGTCATGTGATGTTCCCCTTGAAAACCACGCATAACTTTGAGAAAGGTTTCACTGTGATGCAAAGTGGGGCCAATCGGCTAAGCGATGGAAACTTACATACATTTCCACCATATCTTAGTTGTGCGGACATACGAATAGTTCTGGGCACATTTTTTATAAAACTGGGAACTGTGAACAATTGATAACTGTCTTTTTTAGCTACTTATAATGGGACACTGTATGAAGTTCGCCTTGTCGGTGGTTTCGGCCATCATCTGCCTGCTGACGCTGAGAGCTGCGGTCGAAATCAATAGTTCACTAGATCTGGTCCACTCTACGTTCCTGGATGCTGACAACAACTACCATCTGGCCTGGAACTTTGACGACTCGTCCATTACGTTCGAGCTACAAGTCAGGACGACTGGATATATCGGATTAGGTTTCTCATCCAACGGAAAAATGGAGGGATCAGATATTGTTATCGGCTGGGTAGACGATAAAACAGGGAAGCCCTCATTAACGGTAAGACAAACAGTTTCGGCCGAGTCAGTAAGTGTGTAGATACAGTATTTGGTATAAGTGTCTCTGATTAATATTATAAAGAAATACGATATGGTAAATTTTTCTGTTACGTACACGGAGCTACTGTAGTCGCACTAAACGTGTCTCTGAGTTTGACAGGACTGGGAAATGTGGGTAATACAGGGCGCAATTCAGAGGTAAGGTTGACACTGACATATCCTGACAGGATGCCGTTGTGGTGGATGAAAATGTTCTGGTGATTAGTGTCCATTTTCATATCCTATTCTGTTGGAACCAAAGACGTACACTTGTCCCCAATGTGGAGAAAAGTGTCCTAGCTGGGTTAGAAGATAGGGGCGGACATTCTTAGCCTCACCACCGGCATACTGATAAAAATTCCTATGATTTCCCAGGCCAATATTCCGACTGCATATCTAAAAACATCACAAGAACAAAAATTATCTCTGTGAGGATTTGTATCTCAGCCACGCTTTTTGCCCCCTAGCACCGACTTGAGCGGTATTAGATAAAAATAGGACATTGGTGAGATAGTTCTATCAAGCCATCTGATGGAAATTGATGAACTATGTGACCGTTAGATGAAAATAAAAAATGACCAAATTATTATCGAAAACACAAGCTTGTGAGGCCCGACGCCGATCAAGCACTTCAATCTCAACCATGTTAACCACAGTCACGATCGTTTTATACAAACACCAATTAAACACGTGGGTTGCCAGGTTAATTTTCTTTCATATATGCACAACAATATAAATTGTTCAGCGTTCTCCCGTCTATTCCCATATTATTTCTAATAAATGATATGCTTGCCATGAATAAAAAGTTGGCTGTTAAACAATGAACGTTTACGTTCGGTATGTCAATATATAAGACACTAATACATGTATGTGCGTGCGCTCCGTGAATAAATCTGCCTACAATTTTAGTAAGGGACACGGTTTTAGTCGAAATTTCATGCGCTGTATTGGGGTCTGTGGGTAACCTGACAGCACAAAGTTTTAGAACGGCATCCGACTGGATATTTTTATTTGCTTAAAAGACCGCGAAATGTGCTTGCAGTCACTCAATAACATTACGCGTCTAAAAACTACACCACATTTACACACTCAGCCAAAATTGAATGATAACAGTATGAAAATTAAGACAATAAGCGTGGGCGGTTTTACATTGCTTTCCTGAAGATTGTAAAACCGCGTTTTAGAGATGTGATGAAAAAATCCTGAAATTAAAAATGTGTCACCAAATGCCTGCCATTAAGCAATTCTTCGTCGCACGTAGGCACATGTGAAAGAAGCTAATCTCCCTATTCCCAGACGAAGCCTCTCAATTATACTAGATATTATAAATATGAGGAAAGCTGACGACATTTTAATCTGTATTTTTTCAGATCAGTGTATCTTCAATATAGAAATTTCGTCCATAGCAACGGATGGAAATTAATAGAGTTTACATGTGAGAAACTTTGTATACCCGTCGGTGTACGTACAATCTGACAAAATATTTCTACGATGATCCTTTACCAAGACGGTATAGTTAGGGTTAGGGTAATTCGGTTTCGCGGGACATTTTGATTGATGAGATTTGTGGCTATACTCAATACATGTAAGTATGAAGAAGAGTACCGCTGTGTGTTTTATTCATTGGTAAAATGACATGGAGTGCCCTAGTATATGTGTAGCATACATAATACCTATATGCCACACAACATAGCGTTTTATACACTGCAATTACTTCTGCTTTTAGCTGTCGTATGGTTGGTATTTACAATAAAAAAAAATACATTCATCTACTCGAGGTGAAGCCAACTCATACAAACTGCACATGTATTAGTATGGCGACTATCAGCTTTTAGCAGGATTTGCTACATCAACGTCACAAAACATTATTGCAGAAACTTATAAAACGGAGATATCATCAAGCGCCTCCACTCAAAGTTTTTCAAATTTGGTGATACATATCGCATGCTGATAGCAAAATACGATATATGGCGTCACGCTACGTAACTTGTGTCTAATTCCGCTTAACCCGGGGCCGTATGAACCTACGTATTTCAAGATCCTCATAGCGTTCATATGAACAGGCACAATCAAAGTGTAACTGAGATACATCGTACTCTAGATCTCTACAACGAAAATCATGAAATCATAGAACGAAAAAAAAAACGTTACAACGAAAAGTATATACATTAAGATTTTGGGAACATCATGATGTCTTTCTGGCATTATTGAAAACTGTTCGTCACTTGCAGGAAGCTAGGCCAGTTTGATATATACTATGATTTATTCTTTTAATTTGATGCTAATGTTATTTTATAAATAAAGTCTTTGGATCATGGAGTCGGAAATTCTTTAATGAACGACGGCTGAGTAAAATTGAACACCAACTTGACAATGATAGATTCACATGCTTTCCTCTCAATAATATACTGAAATGTATCGTCTACGCTAGCTGGGTGATGAGTTCGACATATCCACTGTGTGAGTTACATATTCGTATTTCTATTGAAGGATCGTCATGCGACTGGGAGGTCGGAACCAGCCTTGGACGAAATACAAGACGGCAAGCTCATTTCCGGTTCCCAGAATGCAACTCACACGATCTTGAGGTTTGGGCGTCCGCTGGACCTGTGCGCGGAAGAGGACAGGCAAATTACGGCTAGTATTCAAAGTCGTATGTGACCCGTGCCATTTCCATAAATTTTCTTTAAGCGACAGTAGTTAACATTACTATAACAACTGATGTATTTTGTACATGTATTATCATATATCAGCATAAATTCACTGGAAATAATATAGACTCATTGAGAGTTCTAGAGGACATTTTTCAAAATGTCCATCTAACTATCCACGGAATGTCGACACTTGATGTTGGATCTTATTTTATTTACTCTAGACCCCATTGGGATAAGGTGTGGACAACGTCTGGCAAATACAGACATGAAAGTCAGATAGGATAAAGAGCACGTTACCGTAGTAGGACATTTGTGTCCAGATTTAACTATTGCTATTGGTGGTGGACCTGATTATAGCAGGGTTCTGTAAAAAAGAAAAAGGTCATCATAAACGATTATAATTATATATAATTATGCTTATTATTTACAGACGGACACAATTCGATTGATTTGGGCTTATAACCCCCAGGATCCTGACCCAAGAGGACGTGCTTCTTACCACGGAGAAAGAAGAGGGACCAAAAGTCTTCACCTTCTTGACTTCCAAGAGGAAGAACCACCAATGCCCGCTGAGACGAGTGAACTTGATTTTCTCATGACAACTGTACGTATATTTCTATACTCAATACGGTAATAATTTTAGGAGGCTGTCATCAAATCTCCAAACAACCCCCAAGTTTTCCGCTGAATGAATAAACTGAACAATCTTCTAGCTAACTGTTCCTTTGTATTCTGTCTATTGCCAAGTCATAAGGCTGAAGCCCAAGCTGGAATACTGACAGCATTTTGGATATTTCCTTGGTACTGTCTCACAGCCATTCTTTCACTTTGCAGTCACATTGGTAACTTGAATATAGTTATCGAACACCGTGATAATATAATAGCTCTTTCAAATCTAGCACATGGAAATTGTGAGCGTGAGATGAAAGCGACGCCTTCAAGTAAGTAATGGTCTTACCTCATTTGTATTACTGACAAGAACAGTTGACTCAGATACTCGCTTTTCTGATACAGGTGACGATCCCATCGGACAAAGACACAACCTACTGGTGCCAGCCGTTTAAGGTACCACAGTATGACAGTAAAGTGCATGCTATAAAGGTAAGGTTTGTTAAGCGTAGCATATATGTTGCCTGCTGATTGGGATATAGTTATATGTGTTAATTGCAATTCAATTTACTCTTTAATATAAAACTCTTTTGATCTGTCATATTCCAGCCAAGTATTTCTAAATAATTGTCCCCTGACGCTCGAACGGCTAAAAGGCAACTATAATATTGGGGTTCATTTGTGCCTCCGCCTGACTTCGTTTCCAGACAATAACTTCTGAAAAAATGAACGGATTCTTTTCAAATCTGGTATGTGGGTACCTCGCCTCAAGATCTCGCTTAGGATTGTTCTTCATCCCGATCCGCCTAAAGGTGGTGCCATCTGGAGCCCAATCAATGATGACGAGTATATGATCTGTTATTGATGAATTTCACAGAAAGGCGGACATCGCTAAAAACATAAAAAATTTACTCTAGTATTACATTAGCATGTGTTTGCTGCTTTCGATTCCTCTAATCTCTGGAAAAACAATAATAACACGGAAGGTGACAGTAGTTTTTCGCGCGAATTATTTTTCCAACAATTTATAAACCTGACCAACGCGGGAAATTCTAGATTCAGCAAGGTAGAAAGTTACAATTTACTGCAAGGCATACCATTTGAGAACATCTGTAGCGAAAATATCCTTTTGACAGGAACAGTTTACTTTAGACAAACTAACAGTTCAGAGTCTTAATGAAGAAAATTAATCAATACATTTCAAGAATAATTTTTCCGTCATGGAGCAGTTTAAGCGCGTAGGATGATCCAATCAACTCATTTATTATGAGAAGACAAATTTTATCATCCTTGAGTATATTGTGTGTTAGTATGAGATAGTATATTAGAATAACCAGACCAAAACAAGCCCGGTCAAAGCCAAAACAAGCAATCTACTCAAAATCGTGTCCATTTTCCTGTGCTTCCGTCACTGACATCCCAAATATTACATAGAAATAAATCAGAAACATTTGGTGGAGATTTATACATCATTTAAAATTTGACAGCTCTAACTAAAGAGAGAGAGAGAGAGAGAATTAAGGTTCAGCAATATTTCAGCTACATAGCGACGATCAAACAAATTTCAATGTATTTCAACAAAAATAAGTCAACAACCCAACAATTCAGAAGTAATCAACACAACACACCAAAAACATGTACATACATTACAACTTATGTAACAAACCGATTTCACTCAAATAACTTATAATACAGTCTTTTTTTACCCGACTGAAAAATTAATTATCTGCTTGACAAAACAAAGAAACTTAAAGTTTAAAATGGCATCCAAACCGTGATTCTGTAATCGTGAATTTCAGGTATTGCGCTTTGTTTAAAGGGATGAAATTCACCTATCAGGCGAACATGCATAACATGTAGCGGTTGTGCGTGTAGGTATCCCAACATCGAGACGTGTCATCGCAGTCGCAATAGCGACGATGTAATCGCATACTGGTGAGGGTTACGTTTGTGGATTACAATTGTTTTCTTCTTTCATCGACATGTAGATCCGAGTGTGGATTGTGGATTGTCCAAACTCACATGCTTGTTGTGATACTCATTTTACTTGAAGCAGGAAACACTGCCTGCAGTCCTATCAGTAGAACATTCTACCCGCATCCGTCCAGTTGCAAATACAACAATGTGTTTTTAATTTTTGATCGCTTATCCCAACTGGAGTCTGTCTCTTCTCTTCCAGCGACGCCTCCGTAGAATAAAGCGTGTTTCCTTTCAGTCCACACCAAACCGCAACAGCCAGTCATATCTTTGAGTGATAGACACCGTGCCTACGATGTGTGTCTGAATTCTAAACCCGACTGAAGCAAAAAAAAAAGCAGTGTTGAAAATAATATTGCTTCAAATTTTATGCCGATATATAATTTGAATTCTGGTGTAATATCCGACATTAAGTAGACATCCGTCTGATCGGACAGTCAGTAGCCAGCCGACGTCAATGAACAAATCACTGATGTGTAATATATTTTTCGAATGAATATCTAAGTCGTTCTCTTGATCATTGTATGTATCTCAGTCACACTTCGATTGTGACTGTTCATATGAACATTATAAGATTTTGTGTTGTATGATGTTCATGCAGTCAAACAGCACCTATCCACGGCTTGAACGGAATTAGAAACGTTGCGAAATGTCCCGCTAAAGGTCTTGCACACTTCAATCCTACTCTTCTTTCAGTCTTCTCAACACTCTGAGTGAAGACCTCACTTTAGTGAAAAAAATTGTGAATTTTTGAAAGTAATCGTCCCATTTTACACAGGATCTATTGAATACTATTGATGAAAAGATTGTAAAAAGTATCACGAAATTTGTGACCGGTGATATGATTGAATTGTTCACCCGAAAGGGAATATCGCCGGACATAATTGCACCTTCTATGTCATCTCACAGAGTGGACATAATGGCACCATGTATGTCATCCCACACTCTCTGGTGTAATTGGAGATGCGATACACTAGGATCGCCAAGATAG
This sequence comes from Hanleya hanleyi, assembly GCA_036873755.1. Taxonomy (NCBI): domain Eukaryota; kingdom Metazoa; phylum Mollusca; class Polyplacophora; order Lepidopleurida; family Hanleyidae; genus Hanleya; species Hanleya hanleyi. Next base: position 50,850 of record JAVTVY010021607.1, on the reverse strand, counting down.
AAGCATTTATTTACATGTTGTAGTGAGAGTGAGATAAATAAAAATCTCCGCTACCTACTTGTATATTATTCCATATCCGCGGAAATATGCTTCGGTATTAACATAAGACCGAATGACCTGGAATGAATCAGAATGAGATTTCACTGAACATAGTGTTCATTGAGCATAGTACAGCGAATAAGGCCATTGACTGCGCGATGTCGGTAATTTAATATTTTGTCGCGGATTGTCAGAAATGTAGAAGGGTATAGACGATCTTCTCGCTGTGGATAATCGCTATATAAATGACGCAGTGAAGGATATATATCCACCTTCACTGGATTTGTAGGAAACTACAGATAGCCCTACAGGCACATGATATTTAGATCTATATCTCTATAAAAAATGAAGCGGGCATTCTCTCTCGTCGACAAAAGATATGATTAGAATTTCGACATCGTAAACTATCCCTTTCTGGACAGTAATATTCCAGTGGGACCTGCATATGGCGTATACATATCTCGCCTAGTAGCATTTGCTAGATCCTGTGTTAATTGTGACGATTTCAATCAACGTCGCAAAACATTGTTGCAGAAACTTATAAAACAGGGCTATTCCTTTAAGCGCCTCCACTCAAAGTTTCTCAAATTTGGCGATACATATCGCATGCTGATAGCAAAATACGAGCGTAGCGTGCAAGATCTATGGCGTTACCTTTCGTAACTTGTGTCTAATTCCGCTTAGCCCGGGACTACACTGTAAAAAGGAAGTTTTCAAAACCCCAAAAGTGGGTGAAACCCAGCTGCTACCAGAAGTGGTGTTCCGAACCCCGTCCACTCGGTTTTTCAGAAACTTATTTTTCGTTTTTGGAAAAACTGCATTATGGGTTTCAAAACACCATTTGGTATTGGATTTCAAAATCCCAAATGTCGTTGCAGCAGGATAGCATGCAATTGTGGTAGTTCGAGATACAAAAAAAAATGAGGTAGTTCAAAATGTCATAGTGGTACTAAATGAATAGCACACATGACAAGGCGAACAAGCATAACAGCATGTATCGGTACTTAGAAAGAGTTATAGATTTTCAAAAGAAAATCACTTTCTGGATGGTATGACAAACATGGATATCTATAAGAGGGTAAAGTAATCCTTACTTAGTGTAGGTACTTTTATTGAAAACTTCAAATAAGTCTCCATGAAATAAACCACTGATGACACGTATCTCAATGATCTTCGCATGCTAGTGGGGATTCTCTAACACATTGTGCATCGGGTACTTTAGCACATCGTCCTCATCCTACGGGACAGATAGGGCCCCGACATCCTTTTTAGGCGCACCTTGAATAATGCCACAGATTTATGTCCCTTATCTTGAAATGCCGAAAAACCTGACTTCCCAGAGACTAGATTGGGAATTTCAAGAAAATAACTACGGTAAATTAAACAATCAATTACTGATATCACTTAGTTGAAGATTATCCGGTTGTGCTCATTTATTGCGATAGTTTGAGCATTATAGTACCGGTATATCATTTGTGATAGGTCAAACTTGGGAATCGGTGAATAAACGTCCAAATCCGCGTTATGGGGTTTCAAAACAACAGTGTTTCGGTGGCGCGTTTTCAAACACATATTGCGGGGTTTCAAAACACAAGTATTTGAAACTCTGGAATCGGTGTTTCCGTACCCCAGAAATTGCGTTTGAGAGCAGAAAAATGGGGTTTTGAAAACCTTGCGTTTTACAGTGTGGGGGCCGTATGAACCCATGTACTTCAAGATCATCATGGTGCTCATATGAACAGTCACAATCAAAGCGTGACTGAGATACATCATTCTCTAGATAACGATTTTAGAACGATTATTATGGATTAAGAAAACTGATCAGCGATACGGATTTTATATTTTTGGAACATCACGATGTCTTGTCGGCATCATTTAAAACTGTTAACCGTTTCTCTCTTGCAGGAAACTAGCCTATGTTTATGTATACTATGATTGTCTTTTTTGAATTTGGTGCTAATACTGTTATATGGATATGGAATAGGTCTTTGGATTATGGACGCGGATATTCTTTAATGGACGACGGCTGAATTATAAATGACGAACCTGACGCTTGTATTTGGATTATAGACGCGGATATTCGTTAATGAACGACGGCTGAATTATGAATAACGGAATAATGAATAATGAATAATGAATAACGCTTGTAATTTAACTCAAATCATTATGTTTCCCGCAGGTTGAGCCAATAATAACTCCGGGTCATGAATCAGAAGTTCACCATATTATTGTTTACGGTTGTTACCACCCGACTAACGATATTGTTTACGGTTGTTACCACCCGACTAACGATAGTTACACAACGGCACACGAATGCTACTCAAAGAACATGCCGGACGACTGGTGGGAATGCTCGAGTATTGTCTTTGGTTGGGCAATTGGAGGAGGGGTAAGATTCTCTTATTCAATCAAGGAAAACTCGCCTGAATTATATTGCCGCTCTGTATATCCTTCTTGGTAAGTTGTGTGTGAATTGACATGTTTACGGGTATTATCCATGTAATGTACGAAAAAGAACGTTTTAGTCCGGCAGCGGGGCGAAAAACCTGGAAATACAGTCCGCCTGATGTTTTTTGATGATTTCTTTTTCTTTTCGATGCGCTGATCACGAAACCGGATGATGCCACCTTGGCTGCCTTGGGGAAATCGAAATGTCCAAGATGGCCGCCATGAGGCATTTCCTGGTTATTATGTCATACTGAATTGTCGCATGGATTATCTCGATCACTGATTGTGATATATTTGACTATAAATTTGGGATAAATTTAATCAGTGCATATGTTACACAACAATTTGGCCGAAAACAAACAAGAAAAACAGGAAAAATTATTCAAGACGGCTGCCGTTGACCCGTCTCTTTGAAATATGCTCGCCTCTTTGAAATATAAAGCGTTGAATTTATTGGTTACCTCAATCGCCCATGGCTTTCAAAATGCTGATATATATATAACATATTGATCGTACCTCCCTGATCCACAGCACCATCTGTTCACTGCCGACATAGCCCGGATGCTCTGGAACTTCAGGACACAGCGCCATCTATACTTCGTTGCTACATACTGTAAATGTGTCCTTTCTACCACGAGGTTAACCATGGTTGAATGCTTCTTTATAGAATAGATAAGCCTCTGGCAGCCTCAGGAGTAGAGCGGATCGCTAAGATAATAGAATCCGGTAAGGGTAGAGGTGATGGCCTACGTCTTGATCTCCAACGTCAGTTAGACGAAGAGAGTAAGTTGACAATTAAGTGTCATCGAAACTGCGTCTCATTCTACACATCATCTGCACACATTGATAGATATTTGAAACGACAGGGAAAGACCATTGAACAATCTAAATCACCGCCACCCAAACGAAGTCGCAGATCCGTACATGCATCATTTTCTTTCCTTGAAAATCTTTTGTCATTGATCCTCGACACCCAGACCGTTGACGTACGGATAGGGTGTGTTTGTTTGAGTCATTGTCGCCGTGTGACCAATAAGGTTAGGTGCGATGTTAAACTTCCAACAACCAATCAACCATTGGCGTACGGTTCGGGCACAAGATTATTCTAAAAATGTATCTTGGATATTTGCGAAAAAATGTAGTAACGAGAACGCCCGACAGGTTAAGTGCGATTTCATGGGACCTTGTGTGATCTTCATGCTGCCGATGCACGTTACCATGATCATTACAAAAGCAAATTTATGGCATCCCGCTCAGTACACTTTGCTACGAAAAAGCGCCAGGATTTCAGTCTGTCGTAGACGAAATGATGTATGACGAATCCCGAGTTTGGACATCTGTGGATGTTTTTAATCTGTATCAGTCACATGGGGGTGGGCTGGTCTCTCGTCGCAGTCTTGTTCTGAAGTTGTCAGAGCACTTCGGTGAAGATGTTTTGATATTTTCAGCCTCTGGGCTCGCCAATATCATCATGTTTCGAAGTAAAGCTTAGGAACTGCTGCGTATAGTGGTTGACGACGAAGACGATAATTCAGCGGCTGTACTTGTTGTCTGGACTGTCGAATGTATCCGACAAATTAAATTCGACTTTGCCAGCCATTTTGATTGGCAACATCATTACCGGTGTATCACCGGAAGGCCAACTGGTCTCCAAATAGATCTGGGTGTCATGGTTAGAGAAAAATCTCTTATAGAACACTTTTATGACTTTGGTGTTACTTGCTCGCATGACAAAGTCTAGCGATTCAAGTCCTCTGCGGCCAAATCATCTCTTGAAAGTCATGCCGCCAGTGCAATATCAGATTCTGATATTGGGTTAGTTCAAGTGGTTGTATACAACTTTAATGCCAACATATCTTCTCAAAGTAGCTTACGTTCAACGCATGTTTGGCTGTGCTGTTAATACAATCGCAACCCAGTTAGAATGCTGACGTATGCGAAAGCACGATGAGGCGCGTTAAGACGGATGAAATGAAAACTGAAACGAAGGACTTCCCCATAACAACGCTATAATGGTCCAAAGAAACCAGAGATGCCCGAGCAAGAAATTAGGCGTTCTGTACTCTCTTTAAAAGTCCTTGCACAACAACAAGTATCATTATAGCGAGCCAACAATTTAGATTTCGACTCTTTGAAGAGTGTAGTTTCTCGTGCTCCCCCACTGAGTTTGGTGGATATAACACGAGTATGAGCCCCCAAAAAGGACATGCTTTAAAACCGGCAACAAAAGTAGTTTACATGCCATTCAAATTTATGTTACCTTCTGACCCATCTACGATGATGACTACCATGGTAGAAGCTTAAAACCTCACAAGACAGACAGGACAAATATACACGGTATTTACAGCAGACCAACAGCTATTCCGTAATGTGGGTACCTCGTGAGCTTTTTTGCGAATTCATTTCTCGGCTTGGGGGAATACACATGCCCATGAGGTTTGTTGGGTGTGTCGGTGTGTTGACGGCAGACAGTGTACTGAAAGAGGTGATGGAATTCACATTTGGGGGAGTAATTCTTATGTTGTCAGGCAAGAAATTCTCACAGAATGTTCGGCACTTCGAATAGTCTCCGAGGACATTTTGCGAAACACATTAGATGTCCATTGCCATGATGAGTTGAGCTCACTGGAACGTAAGGCTGCTGCTGCCAGTAGAACGAAAAAACACTGGATTGATAATCTGATAAAACCAGTGTTCATAATGATGCTATGTGTAAGAGCTGAACGCCAAGCAGATTGGCCATTACACTTGTTAGTCGTGAGTTCTATGATGGCATACTTCTTTGCTGCGGAACAAATAAACTATGCCCGTTATGGACTGTACTACCTTCGCGCAATGGAGCGCCTGCCAGCAGACGTCTTGGTCAGCTTTCTCAAAGGTGGACATATAACGCGCCACAAACCCGGCTTGTGGAATGGCATGTGCTCAGACATGTTCACTGAAACGACCTTCATGAGGTATTGGCACGGAAAGGGTGGGCTTGTAGGAATAACTTAATCTTTCGGCAATGAAAAGCTGAGCCCTCAGTCTACACATCTGTAGCCGTCTCATCAAAGACGTGGTTGACATGACAGATGCGAATGCTGAATCTTAGCAGGTCCTTCGTCACAAGGAAGAAATGCCAGCTCGCAAGAATTCCGATTTGAAAAACAAGCAATCAATCAGAGAAGAGCTTCAAACTTGCTTTGATCCACTAGATTCTGATGAAAATTTAACTGATGACGGAATGGTCAACATAATATCTGGTAGGATTTGTGCTGATTCTGTGAATGTTGACAAATCTACTGATATCGGGAGGAAGTAAATGGTTGAATATGAATCCAGTTGGCCTGGTGGTTTCAATGAGCCGTTGGTCAACAGGGTTAAAACGATGTTGGTGAATCGAAAACGCGTCAAAGTTGGTTCCAGGGCCACTTTTGACACAGGGCTCATCTACTCCGGAATAATGGGGTTGATGGCCTCACGTGACATTAATCTGAAAGATTCTTGATTGAGTTGACCCCTTTACCAACGGCAATGTTTGAAGACATTGGTGACATGAGGATAACAAAAACCAAGTCTACCATCATGACCATGAAGACTTGTAGAATTTTCGATCTTCAAGACGACAAGGGCTTGTGCGCGGTCTTAAGTGTTATAACGCAAGGTCGTCTGTTGACAAAACCCGTTCCAGATATATATTCCAGCTCAGCTCCGAGATTTCTCGAAGACTTAGAACGGATGACAGCAACAACGGATTTCTGATGATATATATAGTTTTTACTATATGCATTTTCATTCCAGCTTACAAAATTTGTTAACTCTACCAGTGGTGGCAGGACAGTGCGATATTATAACTGTGATTTGGAAAGGCCTGACATTCTCTTTTATACTGCCCGAATAAATGAGTACATAATAAATGGTCAAGCTAATCCGTCAAATCTTCAGGACAGTTGTGACTTCCCGCTTAGCTATCTGTCTCATTATCATATTTGGGATAACCAAGTACAATTACATAACCATATTCTGTATTAAACCCATATAAATTGAAATTACATAACTGTTTTTGTTACAAAAACCTGACCTGAAAGGTCATGAAATGGAATCTCGAAAATAGCATAATAGTCAAAACAAACAGAACTTAAAATCAGAACACATAATAATATATTAGGCTTGCATGCACGCAAATTATATAAAATTGCTGGGACAAGTATGGTGGCTAAGAAGTCTACCTGTACGTGAAAGTATGGTGGCTAAGAAATTCCATATTTCACACATCCCTCAGAAATGGAAGATGGATGATACTATCGGAGATTGGTTCATTCATCCTAAAGTAGAAAAACAAAATGCATAATTCATGAAAATGATATTCAAAGTTCAGAGAATAGTCCGTATTCTTAGCTGAGTTCGTTACCCGCAATATTAGTCAAATATCGTAAAAAATTATTCAATTATCATAGCCCATGTTCATAGCGTAAGGTCATAATTCCATATTTATCAATATGTTTCAACGCAAATACTCTAGGTATGTGATACAACATGTCAGTCACACCGCAAGTGTGCATATGTCAGGTATGACCAAAACAATTGCCTGAAAACATTTCAAGCACGGCAGTCGTGAAGTCAAAATAATGTGCCAATATGCCAATATCAACACAATTGCTGGAAAATCCTTCGAGTACAAAATACATGTAGAACAGCATTTAAATACATGAAAATCTCAAAACAGTTAAACAAAAATAAACTAAAGAGTTAGATGAATAAGAAGAGGGGAAGAAATGGTGCCAGAAGCTGCATGAGGGATCAATTCAGCAGGAACCAATACACCAGAACTTGACCTCAAGTGAGAGTACGTTTCGTGCACCAAAACGAACACCCACTAGCAAAAGTGATGAAAGAAAGAAAAACAAAACAAAAAACATTACAAAGGAGGATAGGAAGATGGAAAAACATGATCACGTGGGGCAGTCCTCAGAGTACTGTCCAATGGGAGGTCATGCATTTCAATGTCACCGAGTGAAACAAAATTGAGAACGGTAGCTATACAGATTACAACGTGTACAAAAGATATACAAAATCGCGACAAGGGTGCCCAACAATACCATGGTGAAAGAAAGATATGTCAAAATGTCACGCACTCACATGTCAATTGTCATATTCAATGCCTGTCATTCAAAAGGGCAATAATTCTTGTAACGTTCAAGAGGTTGGGAATGGCAATGTTAGGCATTTGAATCCTATCTGCAAGTAGTGCGAATTCTTTAGAATAGAGACTCTATGTTCCAGCCCACACCAACAAAAATACACTTATTCCGAAAACAGAACTAACATACCAGTTCAGTGCAAGAAAAACTGTGATGTCAGTAGAAAGGATTCACGCGGTGAAACTCAATCAGTTAAGAAAAACAACGCACATTGTCCAATTCATACCATTGCATGATATCTCAATATTGTTGCAACAAAAATAGTCAAACACAGACACAATTATCCTGTGGTTATGTCTCAAACATTTTTCATGGGTAATACCAAGTATCAGATTTCTCATACCTCATCCCGAAAAATTAACATTTGGACCTTATGTTACTCATTATGAAAGCTAGATGTTTTATGGTTGACATGGACACAATATGTGCTGCACTTAAGGAAGTTGTCAATACGTGTTAATTGAAACCAATTTGTCAGCCAACATCTTAGACTTATATCTGAGGATCCAACCAATAATAATAAAAATTCAGGATGATACAAAATCAAATTACTACATTTAACCACAGATATCCAGGCTCCTCTAGCCTAACCGGGGATTGTGGGGGCTCGTCAGCCGACACCAACCAGGCTTCCATAGACTATACCAAGCATTTATATGCTACAATCACTAGTACGTACATGTACTCAGTGTATCAAGGATCTATCAACATACGCGATAACGTTAGTTTCATTTAGCTCAAATAGCTTATCAGTTACACTATTATGGAAACTGATCGCGATAAATGCCCTAATAAAAAAATCATTGTGGAACCACATCACAATGTTCTCATCTAAAGTTCAAAGGCTAGATTTATCAATCTGCAAATCACTGAGTTTACTAGTCACAAAATTCATGCAATCTACCAGTTTCATCATTGATTTATCAACTTCACTGGGCATGCAGCATTATAGACAATAAACGAAACAAAACGTGCACAATATACGAAAGATGCCAACAGTTCATATAAGGCATTACCATGGCACACATAAGATGATTATTCAAGGGAGAGAGAAAATTAAGGTTGAACCTCGCGTTCAATACATGTTACCAACCTGTCTGAGGATTCAGTCCAGAATGTTCCAAGAAAGTTATGAAAATACAATGTCTCAGAGTTCGTTAGGGCATGACCCATATCTGTAAATTACAAACCGTTCATCACACGTACTATTTTCAATCAATGGAAAAATCACAACGTCAGACAAACAGTTCGGGGAAGTCCAGGAAGAAAATATACCACAACACAGTTATGTTCAATCACTAGCAATTTATCAGGCTCTGTTAAGTGAAACGAATCGAACTGTACCTGTAGATACTGTATCCAGGGAATGGACTCGTTCCAGAGGTTTCTGGCACACGATGCCACGTAGCCTTGGAAGAGGAGAAACATGTCGCTCTTATAGGAAGGAACGGTGTTTGGGTAGATCACATCACTGAGACATCAATTTGGCATACAGTCGTTGTAAATCGTCATCTAAAAAATGATGTATCTCAGTCACGCTTTGATTGTGCCTGTTCATATGGGTACCATGATAATCTTGAAGTACATGGGATCGTAGCCCCGGATTAAGCGGAATTAGACACAAGTTACGAAACGTAACGACCTAAGCGACTGTTGACCGTTTCTCTCTTGCAGGAAACAAGCCTATGTTTATGTATACTATGATTGTCTTTTTGAATTTGGTGCTAATACTGTTATATGGAATATGGAATAGGTCTTTGGATTATGGACGCGGATATTCTCTAATGAACGATGGCTGAATTATGAATGACGGACCAGACGCTTGTAATAGATCTTGCACGCTACGCTCGTATTTTGCTATCAGCATGCGATATGTATCGCCAAATTTGAGAAACTTTGAGTGGAGGCGCTTGGTGGTGTAGCCATGTTTTATAAGTTTCTGCAACAATGTTTTGTGATGTTGATTAAAATCGTCACATTTAGCACAGGATCTAGCAAATGCTGCTAGGCGCGATATGTATACGCCATATGCAGGTCCCACTGGAATATTACTGTCCAGAAAGGGATAGTTTACGATGTAAACATACAGTCGACGAGAGAGAAGGCCCGCTTCATTTTTATAGAGATATACGTCTAAATACGATGTGCCTGTAGGGTTATCTGTAGTTTCCTTGAAATCCAGTGATGGTGGATATATATCCTTCACTGCGTCATTTATATAGCGATTATCCACAGCGAGAAGATCGTCTATATAACGTTTGGTGAATGAGAAGGAACGGGCTTTGAATGAATCGGTTTTTGAAAGCGCCTGCATATAGTCATATTCATAAGAGATCAGATATAGGTCAGCCAATAGGGGTGCACAATTAGTACCCATTGGAATACCTGTATGCTGTTGATATATTGTGTTGCCAAATTTCACATAGATATTTTTAATGAGAAATTCAAGCAACTCTATAAACAAAGAAACATCCCATGAATGATATCTCTTGTATGTAGTAGAGCTAAAGAATGCTTTATGGCTTCCGACATCAATATATCTACGATCAGTTTTCTTGAACACAGATACTATTAATGAACTTAGACGGTCAATAAGGTGCTGATGAGGGATTGTGGTATAGAGAGTCGAGAAATCCCATGTGGATACATTTCTATACGGTATGTGACCTTCAGCATCAAGTTCTTCCGTAAGACATTTTGAGTTTTTCAATATCAGCTCAAAGCGTGCCTTGATTAACATAGGGACAGCAGCAAAGAAGCATTCTAACATTATTTCCCATTTGCTGGCCGCTCATGCTCTCTCTGGTTGTGACACAGTGGCGTATTTGTGAGGCATCGGCAAAGCAACCGTACTGAAAGCACTTTCGAAGGGACATGTTCTTCCAAAGCTAAGTTACCCTGGGGAAGACATAAACGCGGTCATTGCCATATCTACTGCATTTGTAGCAGCATCTTATGAGACAGTGTGCCTTGGTAATATGTCTGATGTTCGATATCAAATGTGGCTAGTCAGGATGGCAAAACGAAAAATGACCACAACACCTAAGCTAAAATATCTTCCCCCAACTACAGAAGCCTTGCTGACAATATGAAGCGTGGTCATTTCCAAACATGTATTTGGAAGGCTGCTCTCTAACAAGACCCACAGGGCTTGGGGGAAACTGAGCATGGATGGCTCATTGATGAGTGAGTGAGTGAATAGCGTTTAACGTCGCTTTCAACATTTTTTTCAGCTATATCACGACGGGGAAGGGAAGGCAGGGGAGGGGAAAGGGCTGGGGTACCTACTTGTAACAGAGCAATTTGTTTAGCCAGTATTAAAGTGTATTGCCATCGCCAGAAAAGCCGGTGTTATGTTATATATAGCCATCTGTTTAACCACTGTATTGCCAGAGCGAGTAAAGCCATTGTTCTATTGTATATAGCTATCTGCTTTCCCACTATATTGTCATCAACAGTAAAACCAGTGTTATGTTGTATATAGCTGTCTGTTTAACGACTATATTTTCATCGATACTATCCGGTGTTATGTTGTGTCTATACATTAATTTTGCCACTATATTGTCATCGACACTAAAGCCAGTGCCATGTTGCATATAGCCATCGTTTTAACCATTATATTGCCTTCGACATTGTACTGTTGTGACCGTGTTGAATATAGCCAATGCCTCCCCTCCCCTCCCCTCCCCCGAGGCCTGGTAGGATCAATGTTCTTGTTGTTGGCAACAAAATTTAGCAGAAATTGTAATTCTAGGGTAACAACAGAGATAAACAAGTCACATTTCTCGCCGGTTGACATATTTTCTGGTTTACAGGTATTCTATTACCCAGAACATGCCGGGTTTCCTCTCGGTCACGAGGGCGACCCAACCATGTTCCTCATGGGAATGCACTACGACAACCCATCTTTGAAAAAGAGTAAGCATAATAACTGTTTAGCCTAGCCTAATTGATCGCTAATTATATGATGCGATACACTTCCAATATACACAGTGTTTTGACGTACACTCTCGGCCGCATTGGTTGGTGCATTGGTAAAAATTCGAAACTTTACAGTGTAGTTCTGGCTAATTTGATTGACTCTTGAGTATTTCTTTCGATTTTTCCTCGAGCTTTGTTCGACAATCCACTTGTATTGGAACTCGTGTACCATTTCAGATGAACTATCCTTAATCTCTGCAAATACCTCTGAACGGCAATGCGATTGAAAAGCAATTTCCCTCCATAATGTGACACAGGTAACCATTTCTAATTAAAATGTGTTTGCGGCCACCTCGTAGTCATTTAATGTTCCTTGGAATGCTAGCTTATTGCTTTGGGCGTCACTTCTTGGCGTAAAACGCCACGGTATGATTGTCGCAGGGTTTTGTACCCATAAAGGAAGAAATTGTCTCATTATCTGACAAGAGCACCTTCAATTTGCATTAGGAGAATAGTTTGAACAACCCGTGACATAAATATACTGGCAGGCTGCTCGGATATATGCTCTCTGGTGTTTGAATCAGAGGTCAGACCTCAAAACTTGATTTTTCACCAAAATATCTTCCGGACAGGTTAACAACATCACAGATCTCGATAAAAAGAGGATGCGAGCATAGTTCAATTTAACCCAGCATCGTCTCCGTCGAGGTCTGGTGTTGTCTGGCAGCTCGTCGATTTTTTCAGGATGTTGTTGCTGTCGAGCTCAGGTTTTCTTCTCCAAAGTGAGTTTTGATGGATTAAGCTCGACTTACTGTGCAATGAAGGTGTAGAGTAAATCGTAAACACGAAAGACAGTAGCCATACGAAGTGGTTGATTCGAAGTGTCGATCGTAATACAGTTATTCTGATAATATTATCTTACCTCTCACCAAACTGCCATCAGGGCGGGTCTCATGGACGCATACGGGAAGAACATATTTTTCGAGTTAGGGCAGCGTTTGCGGATTAGTATGCAAGATAGCATATTAATGCACGTCTTGTTTGAGGCGATGGATCGTGTATTTCCGGCAAGGGATGTTCAAATAATACATTTGAAGCGATTGGAAGCAGCGTTTCTGGAAAAAATGACAATAACCAGATTCCTTCGCATCAGAACCTTGCAAGGAGCATACCACGACTTTTTACTTCAATAATGACGTTTGACGTTAAAAAGAAGCTTGCCAATGAATATCGACGGACTACAATGTGGTTACAAGCATTGTTTAAATTCAAAAAGATTTCCATCAATAGTTTTTTGGAAACAAAAAATGCTTTTCATTCGCATTGCCATTCCCAATATTTTGCCTAGATTAATGATAGTTCGTCTGAAATGTTCCATCTTCGATTTCAAATACAGGTAGATTGTTGAGCAAAGCTAAAGAAAACAGGTAATCCTTCGGAGATTCACGAACCGTTGACAGAAATAATCAATCAATCTAATAATCAGTCTGATTTGCCAGAACTACGCTCTTCTGTCAACGTTTCGATTTTATATCAATGCACCAACCATTGAGTCCGAGACTGTAATTATCAGACTATTGTGGACAGATTTTGTCCTTGATCTACGAATAATTGTATAGGTGTCCCACATACGAATTCCCGTACGTTCTTTTGTTGCTAGTGAAATGTGACCATGATTATCATCGCAACGGTAACTGTCCACATAAATCTCTTATTTTTAGTAATGGGTCTATTTTAGAGATTCCTTCATCGCACTATTTGATTTGAAAGCCGACAGCTGTACCCGGTGTGGATGCGGCAAAACCGTCGCACCCAGAATGAAAAGCTAACCACATTTTTAATATTTGCCATTGATGAAGTTAGGAATGGTGGATACATCTATGCATCGCGTTCTGGAAACTTCCCTCCTGAAACGGAAAAATGTCAACACAGAATGTTGAATTATAAGGATTTATTCTCTCACCTTTTAGTTGGTTTTGCACTTTTGGGCCAGTAGTATACTTTCAATATAGACTGCATCCCGTAATGCTTTTTGACAGTACGAAAACAAGTATTCAATGACACATGAACTGAAACTGAAGAAGATGCTTCAAGTTTCAGCCGTTCATGAAAATCTATGTTTTCACATCGGATGGCTATTCGTGAACTAGATAGCGTTACAACCACACACGGGGGAAAAAATGACATCAGCGACAGATCTACCATTTTCGATGACGTATAAAGATAAAGAAAAACAAATGTTTTATCGATCATGTCAAAAAGGCCTAACATCCATGGCTATGGGGTCGAGCTTTCTGTGGAAAAATCCAGGATGAAAAGTGGGCTATTTGTAGGAATAAGAGTCTATATCTACATTTCACGCCAGGATATGGAGAAGAAATGTTCCAAATACTTACCATTTTATCAAAGTGCTTTCAATTCTTTCACAGACCTGATTGACTCATCTGGACTTCGGGTGACCGTGACTCCTCAGTTGCGGAGGTACGACGCTGGTATGCTAGATACGGGAGTGGATGTATCAGAGGAATAAGTAATCCCCCCGAACCTTCCCAGCTTCCGCTCAGAGGGGCACTGCTTCCCAGAATGTCTCACTCAGGTATGACTCCGGTTTGTTCATTCAAACTGATATGCAATGCGTTTATAAAGTTTACCTTCGATAAATAGTGAGGTGACTTTTAAACAAGCCCCGTTTTTAAATCATTCACAGCTATGTTTTCATGCATGACAACTGCTGGTTGTGTGGATTGAATGAGTTAAATTTCACTCTAAGACAAGAGCCCGACCAGAATTAAAATATCAATCTGCAGTGATGATAGAGGGCATTTGATAACGAGTAATTATAAAAATTATTAAAACTGTTACAGAAACACGACTCCTAACTAGCCTACTAAATATGAAACATTTTTAAATTTTCTCAAATTCTGTGATAAATATAGTACGCTGACAGTAAAATACGATCGTAGCATGGAAGATCTCTTGCGCTACGCTCCGTAACCTCTGTATAACTCTGTGTAACCGAGGCTAAAGGCCGTCCGAATATCGTGTGTTTTACATCTAGATGTTGCGCTTCTGTTAACAGGATGTCAAGCATTTCTACGACACCTGACCATTTTTAAAATAAATTGAGTCAAATCACTAGCTGGAATATGCAAATTACTTTCATTCATAACTTTAAAATAAAACAGATGTATTTTGAAATAAAATGTTGCAAGGCGGAAGTTGGATTGTGTTGGATCTCTACAATAAACTTCGAAGACTCCAACCCAGAATCCTACAGAAATAAGCCAGGTCATCCGAATGCGTATTCTTCTGTATCGCAATGACCGGAAGATGCCGCCATCTTCTTTACCGAGTCATCCTAGTGCCACTTCTTAGTAGTTTGCTGTGCACGCAGATACGAGTATAGCCACTGCTATATATAGTATATGTTTATATAAGGCTACGCCAAATTCCGCCTTGGAACTGAATATTCAGCATGAAAAGAAGTATTTTTTGACAGATATTTTTGAGATTGGTATATTTATTTCAATACACTATATAAGCCAATACGATGACCCATATTCTTGATGATTTATTTCATTTAATTTTATTTCACAAATGATCATTAATTGTTTTAATCATTTCTTTTGTTTCTTCCCGTCTCTTTCGTTCTAGGCGATGGTTAACCAAACCGAAGGAATCAAGGTATTTGGTGCACTCCTACACTCACATTTGCTTGGACGGGCAATGAGATTGCGGCACTTTCGGGGCGGTTTTGAGCAGGAACAGATACTCGCCGATGAGAATTTCGACTTTAACTTTCAACAAACGGTGCTTTTGAAAAAGGAAGTAACTATCTTACCGGTAAATACAATATACACGCAAATGTTCCGTTATTTTTCTTTCAATTCATTTTTACATTCAGAATCAAATTCTACAATAGAGTTTCTTTGACTGAAAATTTAACAGTTCCTCTCAGGATATCGCAATCTCTACAATAAATGTGGACTATGTCACACGAGTCATATGATACTCACCCCGTCTTATTTCTAAGCATTCTAAATGCTGGTTAAGAACGCGAAGCATACATTTAAGGCGTTCTTCAAACGCCTTTGCAAATATTCTGGGGTGAACGGCTAAGTTATAGACACCCGTCATCTAAACAAGAGCAACCGTGTTAAAATTCGTGGATTTATATATCTTTTCACAGGGCGATCACTTAATCGTGGAATGTGACTACAGTTCAACAGACGTACCCAGCATTACATACGTGAGTACACAACTCAAGTTCACATTCTCTGAAACCAGAAGGCATATCGCTGTCATTTTTCTCGATTTATGTCGTGAACACTCATCATATTTTATTGGACCCTGGAGACTCATTCATCGGCCTTTCAGTTTTAACATTTCCGAATCCCAAGACGTTTGCTTCTGTATTGTCTCATTTATATATTTATAACGTTGGTAGAGGGGGATTTGTGAAGATGCTTGTCTATTTTTAACATATATATATATATATACATGTATCATGCTGTATTCATACGGTTTACTAAACGCATCGAGTGTACATGTGCGTTTTGTTTAGTGGAGTATATATGCTTTTACTAACGTGGTTCTCACCAGCTAGTCAAAATAACGTTTTTTTTATGGGAATATCTAGGCCTAAATGTCGCTACTTTGTGTTGAAATTCAGACTTAACTCACAAGAGAGTAAACGTAACCTCCTCCAATATATAGCCGTGTATATATGTATAACTGCAGAAATAAATCCTTCTATCTTTCGACAATACAATCGATGTGGGCGACTTGTTTGAACAAGAAAACTAAGGTAAGAAAACTAGGGTAAGAAAACTACGGTACTCAATTTGGACGAGTATATCATCGAACCGTTTTTTTACTCATATTCCATCTTATAGGGAGGTTTGAGTACTCGACATGAGATGTGTTTGAGCTTCTTATTGTACTATCCAAAGATAACGCTGTCTGACTGTGGATCCTCACCCACCAGACCTTACTTGGCGAAGTTTTTTGGAGCAACGGTTGGGTAAGATAGCTTATTTCTTAGATATCGTCATCTTGCTTCAATGTCTGAACGTTTGAGTTAGAAGCGAAGTATGGGGTGTTTCAGTGATATAGACACGATAGCAATGACATTGCTGCTAACATCGAAAACTGTTGACCGATTCGCGTATAAAGAATCTATTTATATTCTGTTTGATTGGTTTTTAGTGCTAATATTGTCTTGCGCATTAGGTCTTTCGGTTAATGCTGCCGAAATACTTCATGAACAACAACTGTTTACTGATTTTCAGATCTGACACTTATATCATAACATGTATTTCTAATTATATAGGAACATGGTTAGTCAATAGCAAACTAAGGTGAGAGTTGGTATGGCAGAACTTGCGATAGATACTGGGAGATTTAGCAACACATCACGGGAGAATAGATTTTGTTCCTTGTGGGATCTCCAAGCAATAGAAGACCAATTCCATTTTATTATTGTTTGTCCAGCTTTAGATTAAGCTAAAGTCACATAACCGATTTCATACGTTAATGGCCTCAAAGGGCGAAACATTGAAAAATCTTATGTTGTATTGTAACATTGCTTAACAGAAGGCAGCATCAACTCCAACTGAACAATGATTAACTTGTTAAATACAGCCATGCTGACATATGTGCGCACCTACTGATCATGTTTATTACTATGTATTGTATTTGTAGATGAGCCTATGGCTTCAAGTACAATATACGAATCATTCAACTGATTGTCACAGAATAGCAAACCGCGAAGCTCGTGGTACTGGCTACCGCTCATCAATTGTTAACAGATAATGTCTAACTACGTTCTGTGGATTTAGGAACTGTTCTGAACAGCATGGCAAAATATATTGTGTACATAGCAAGGCATCTGAGCAACTTCTGTCCAGGCGGTTGATATGATAACTTTATTTTGATAACCGGGAGAAATAACTGAGTAGGCCTATTCCTTTTATAATATGTATAATGAAAACCACAGCTTTCCGGTTTGCGGTTCTTTGCTACCTTCTCAAAAGCTCTTCTATTCAATGTTCGAAAATGCCTAAATGCCACCATCATGAAAAGACGACACTGAGTTTCATGAAAAGCATTTGCGAATTGGATAAATACCTCACACGCAACGATAGTATCACTCCCATTGTATGAAGGTGAACGGATTTGCCCACATCATTGAACACATGATATCGGTCTTTGTACTGTTTGATAGGGGATTTATCAGGCACGCCAGCCAAAAAGTTGTATAAAAACGAGCGATAGTTTGGCTGGTAAGCTTGATAAATCCCTATCTTGATTGCACAAATGCCGATGATATATTTATCGCTCTAGTCTGTCAAAGCAGATTATATTCATCCTCAGAGAGGTTGCGTACAAAGTTGTTTACATTTTAACCTAATCACCGGTAGTCATGGCAGCATATTCATGCGCCATTTATAACCCCGACGAAACGTGATGAACTGAGATATCCGTGGACTTTGCGATGGGCGATATTTTTCTGTCTTTACGATATTTTAATTTATCTATCCATAAAGGTACGGTAATTGGGCCCAGAAAAAGAAAGAAAGTACCGTCGATGTCATTGTTTACTTAGTACGACATGTAAGGAAAGCAGCAATCCAGATCAAGGTCACGGAAGATTTTCTCCGTGTTTCATGGTCTGCGATACTTCCCAAAGGTAATATTTTCGAAGCACATGCTCCCAGAACATACTGTTGAATTTACTGTTGAAAAGACAATTTTAGATTTTTGAAAGTTGCGATTGAATATCATATAACTGAAATAGTACATGTGCATTGTAATTCAGGCAGTGAAACTTGTTTCATAAGTTCGGGTCACATGTCAAGCCATTGATGCAGGGTTTACAAACAGGGCTGCTAGTATTTAGTTATATATAAATGTCTTGATGAATATGCAGCAATCCATTACAATGAAGCTGAGCAATAGACCTATCACCGTCTCTAGTTTAATTTCAGATATTTAATCAACTTTTTGGACACCTTCTCTCATATTCGTCTTAGAAAATGAAACGAGCCATTAAAAAAGAATCAGATTTAGCGGGCGAAATGACTGGAAATTCAAAACAACTTGGATAAGATAAGGTTGAGGACCTGCAGAAAACAGGAAAAGAAGTAGATGTTATGAAGGATAAAATCAGGGGACGGTGGATCGGAAAATGATGAAAAACCAACTAGTTAATTTTGCAATTTAAAAAAGTCTATGCAGACAAGATCATAAACAAACAGAAAAACAACGGGAAAACCTAAACTGCAAAGAATCGGTCGATATAAGAAACGTACCATTATTAGACAGTAAGACAAAGGAATGGTTACAAGTTCAAATTTTAAAACTAAAGTAAACATTTTAGAAAATTGCCAACTAGACGGAGTTACAGTGGAGTTTTTCCATTTATTTTCTCTGAGGAGGAGGGGTAACCAATTCTTCAATCTACCAACGAAGGTTATGAGTCTAGGGAACTTTCTGTTACACAACAACAGGGATAATACTATCCTGCCGAAGCCAACCCAAAATAAACATGAATGCCAGTATTTATAGAATTTTACGAAATAAATTCACTACCGGTACGTCATTAATTAATAAACAAGAATTAAACTTAATAAAATATAGCTCTTCTGATTTAATTTGAAGAAAAGAAATCTTAAAATATTATGGAAAATGAGATTAGCTTTATCGAAAATAAGTAATATTATTTCGAATCTTCCATCTCGGCCAAGAGAGTACCTAGCAAATTTGAATAGAATATTCTACAATTGTTTATGGGATGGGGGAAAAGACAAAATTAAAAGGAATACTAATAATACAAGAATACAGTAAAGCAGATGTGAGACGGGTCAATGTTGAAACTTTAACAATGGCGTTAGAAAGAATGATAGTCGAAAATATGTTTGCAGATACCCCTTAGCATTTGATTCATTGGGCATGTTCTCCACCTCCATATGGACAATACAAGAAACTGCTATTGGAAGTATGCAATAGTAGCGTGGATCCAGTACTATGAAACAAGTTGATTGGTTGGTTGTTTGAAGTTTAACGTCGCACCTAACCTTATTGGTCACACGGCGACGATGTCCCAAACAAACACACTCCAGCAAAACCCCAACCTCAACAAAAACCTAACCAAAACTACAAAAGAATTTGAATTTCGAATTTTGAAAATTAGACTCTACAGACACTGATCAAAATGGATCCTCAGAGAGCCTATTCTGTGTGGTACTTTAATCTACCTCCTGTGCCAGACAAACATGGTACAAACCATGCTGCCCTAAGCTGGAGGGCTACTATGAAACAAACAACATTGGAAATAATCATCGGGATAGCTTACATGAACATCTATGGAACAATACTCGTTTCAAAGATAATCCCGTGCATCCAACAGTGGTATAACAGAACACTTCTCTGAACGAAAGCCCTCCTGAATGAAGAAGGCACATTACATAGTTTTGAACACTGAAACAAATATATAGCGCGAAATTCTTTGTTGTGCGAAACCTTCCTGTAGAATGGAAAGCATACCGATCAAACCGACTTGCTCTCTCTGTCCTACCTAGAACGTATTATTAATGTCAGAATCTATAGAGAATTCTTTAGATTAACTACATGCAAGGGATATCACTCATGGGATGTTTCTTCTTTTATAGAGTTGCTTGAATTTCTCATTAAAAATATGTCTGTGAAATTTGGCATCACAATATGTCAACAGCATATAGGTATAACTGTGCACCCCTGTTGGCTGACATATATCTGTTCTCTTATGAATATGACAATATGTAGGCGCTTTTAAAAAACGATCAATTCAAAGCCCGTTCTGTCTCATTCACCAAACGCTATATAGACGATCTTATAGCTGTGTATTATCGCTATATTAATGACGCAGTGAAGGATTCACCTTCACTGGATTTGAAGGGAACTACAGATACCCTACCGGCACATCATATTTAGATCTATATCTCTATAAAAATGAAACGGGTCTTCTCTATCGTCGACTTTATGACAAAAGAGATGATTACAATTTCGACATCGTAAACTATCCCTTTCTGGACAGTAATATTCTAGTGGGACTTGCATATGGCGTATACATATCTCGCCTAGTAGCATTTCCTAGATCCTGTGTAAAATGTGACGATCTAAATCAACGTCACAGAACATTATTGCAGAAACTTATAAAACAGGGCTATGCCACCAAGCGCCTCCACTCAAAGTTTCTCAAATTTGTCGATACATATCGCATGCCTTTAAAAAAATACGAGCGTGGCGTGCAAGATCTATGGCGTTATTTTTCGTAACTTGTGTTTAATTCCGATTAACCTGGGGCTAAGACCGTATGAACCCATGTAAACCAAGATCCCCATGGTGCTCATATGAACAGGCGCAATCAAGGCGTGACTGGGATACAACATACCCTAGATGAATATCATGATGTCTTGTCGGCATCACTGAAACCTGTTGACCGCTTCTCTCTATGTTTTTGTATACTAGGATTGTCTTTTAGAATTTGGTGCGAATGCTGTTATATGGAATATGGAAAAGGTCTTTGGATTATGGGCGCGGATATTCTTCAATGGACGACGGCTGAACTATGAATGACGGACTAGACGCTTGTAATTCAAGTATTATCGAAAGTGGAACGCGGCTGAAGTGAGATCTGCAAGGTTATTACTAATATTAAATGCAATGAAATAACGATACTTAATGGCAAAATCAGGTACAATGCAGACGTGGAATGTGGAACTTTCAGTTTAAGATTACACACAGAATCTTGGTAACAAGCCGAATACTAGTATTAATAAAAAAAAATCAGAATTTTCCAAATGCACATTTTGTAAAGATGAGAGAGAAACTATTGAACACTAGTTCCTACGTTGTAATTCTGTCAATAATCTGTTGCAAGAAGTGAGGGCTTCGTTGACGTAAAGTTGGTCTGGTGTTGAAAGAGCAAACTACTATGGCTGGACTATCGTTGAAATGTAATCATTTAACCCTTTTAATTTTAGCCAAACAGTGTATTTATAACATTATTAAATATAACAACGATATACAATTGTTATATGGATGACAATAAATTTAAACAGGATTGTATTGAAAGAAATTATGGAAAACGATGTTGGTAAATAAACCAATAGAAATAAAAATCTCATGGTCCCACCAAAGAATTTTTTTTAGCTGTATATAACCTCCTCCATGAGGGTTACCTACCGAGTACCACCTATATTTATTTATCTTCTATATATCGTTTTTAGTGTACTTTTTTTTTATTTGTGTCTTATTTTATGTTTGTTTTGTGTAGTTATCTTTTCAGCCATTTCACTTTGTCTCAACTGTGGGTAGCTGATATAAATTGTATAATTATGTATTTCTTGTCTCGGTTAGCAATCTGCCCCAATAACGATGTATTTTTTTGTTGAGGAAAAACATATACTATGTACAAAGCTGAAAATTAAACATACCTACATCTGTGATACGGTGGTATGTGGTTAACTATATAATGTGCGTCTGACGGGTGATATGATGTGATTATATTCTTATCCAGGCGTTCTGGTGTGGTGACAGATCCTCCGGAACACAGAGGCAAGTTCTGGACTGAAGCCCTGGAGAAAACTATACACTGGAACGATGAATCGGTACAGCGCTTTCAGGAGTATATTACCAAAGATGATGTCAAGGGATTTCGTCCTGAATGTTCACACGGGTCGACGAAATATCCTGTAAGTCATTTTGATCATACACATCGTTAAGCGTGTTACTTTATCTCCATCAACCGATGAACTCAATGGTATCGACCGGACATGGTGGGGGATAAATTCATCGTATTCACAATTCAATAGACTGTATACCAAACTAGCGTTCGATTATATGCGACACAACTAACATCCTTCGTCAAAAATCGTTGCAAGTTGCGTTATAACGAACCTTAATGTCTCGCCTTTTACATCTCATGAAAAAGTCCCGAAACAAATGAAGTCGAGAGAAATTTCTCTCTGGAATAGCAGTTCCAAACCTTATCATTGGTGCTTCAATAAGGTGGTCAATGTCACGCAACTCTTCAATGAAATGTTAACAGTGGGTACAGTTTCAGATGACATTCGGGATATTTATAATAATGAGCTTATGGTTTTGCCGTTGACAGTTGGTTCATGAGAACCCGTGATTATTTTACTTCAAGGACGTGATCAAAATAGACTAGTCGGAATAGGGATGATATAACTGTAGATAACTGGCAATTCTTGGACATTTATTTTCAGTCAATATATTTAGAATGACGAAAGATCTTGATAATTAAAAAAATATATATTTTAATTCAAATCTAATTTAAGTGAAAGATTTGACATTTAGTTCTGAACCTTTAATTCCTTTGGTCGATTCCCTGGCAAAACACTGTATATATTATCTTAGTGGGCAAGAGAATATTGATTTATTCTAAATCCGAAGTTCTACTTCGGAGAACGATACTATCATCATGGATTGAGGCATATTTATAATGCTTACGATATTACTTCTGTTTCCAGATAAACGGCCAAACCATGGAACTTCCAAAAAAATTGTGGACCCGGAAGACGGCCGAGACCTGTGGAGTTGCGCGAGCTCTAGTGGCAGATACCCTAAAGCTTCTAGGGTTGATGCTCGTGATTGGCATTTTTCTAAAGCCAATTGTTAACTGAGAAATTTCGATGTCTAATCATGCCTTGATTGCTTCAAAATAAACCACTTTCAGAAGCATGTTCTCTGTTTAAATGGTTACGTCCTTTTACTTATCTTCATTGTATCTAAATTACCGGTATAATTTCTTAACAAATTTCATGGCACATGCAACTTTGAGTTCACCCTGATCTTTTATGTTTGGATAATTCAGGTATACTGTTTTATACATATTCTTTACCTGCTCGTAAAACATCAAAGATTGGCTTTAAAAAGGATACGTAACCCACCTGAGGTAGTTTTGTACACCCGTTGATAATTTGTCTTCTGTAGCAAAAAATAAATAACAATAATAATGTATATATTTTTTGAAAGCGCAGGTACTGAGGAATTCACTTATGTAATATAGATAACTCTTGCTCCTACCGTGTAGAAAATATTCCAAATTAAAAAAAAATGAAAGGAAAACAATAGCTTCCATATTTCAATTGAAATTTCGTGAAAACCCTTTAACATATTTCAAATTTGATTAAATACCTTAATCAAAGACAACTACAGCTAGTAAACAGTGTCTCACTTTTTTTAAAATTTCTTCCAAGTTCTATATTTATAACATTTTAACTGAAATGAATTGACAAAATTTGATTATCTTATAACTTTTTACATTAAAAGTTGCATAATTCAAAAACTAAGCCGAACTTATAAAAACTGAGACGACCTTTACTAGTTCTAGTTGTCTTTGATCAAGGTATACCATCAAATTTGAAATATGACTCTGAACTCTGAACCTGCCGAGTAAGTACTTCGATTTATCATTTGTCTACTTACGACCAGACTATGAAAAACTGTGTAAAAAGACCTGATGATAAATGTGAGTGAATTGAGACAATGAACATGTACAGAACAATGAACATAACATCACATGAATCAGATAATTTACTAAATCACGGAAAAATCAGTCAATATCATTTCTATAGGATTTCCAAGGTTTTCTTAATTTGTAAATATAAACTAAAGCGTATAAGGTATAGCTTTATTGCCATGAATGTACGAACTGTAAATATAGAATCACTGCGCGTAGTCGACAATATATGACTTTCGAAGGAGTGTACATATCCCCTTTAACTTTATTCTAAATTAACCGATTGTATTAGCACGGTCTATTTCCTACATGTGAAAATATATTTAAATATGTTCGACTAATGCTCGTGCTCATGCAGAGTCGGCAATATATGACTCAAGGAATTTCGAAGTATAGTGTACATATCCTCTTTAACTATATTCTGAATGTGAGCGATTGTATTAGCACGGTCCGTTTATATATATGTAAATATTTCTAGTCATATTGGTATGAACAATATTTGTCCAACTCGAATCCTCGTGTAATCAAATCAATCTTCCTAAATGTTTCTTCCTGCTCTCTCTATCTCTTTTTTCTCTCTCTCTCTCTCTCTCTCTCTCTCTTCCTTATTCTGGAGTCCATTTCCTAATTAGTATGCACACCGTTTTTATTCACAACCAACCTTGCAACCTTCGCCGTTTGGCGCCATGTCTTTTTTCTCCTGTATTGTTCTACATGCTTGTTTAAATAGTAGTTCAAAACTTAGTTCCGCCTCTACCTTGACCAGTATGCGATAAGTAGGCCCACCGCATGTGCGGGAAGTCTAATTATTCCTCGCTCAAGTCTTTTGTATTACACAACTCATGTACATTGTCATCTGGAGCCGCTCTCAATATTGAGCGGGTCCGAAAAACCAACGCTCAACACGAAATACTCTCTTGTTTTACAGTTTCATGCATGCGTGTTATTTCTTTTTATTCTTATTCTTGTGTCTCAAGGTTTGTCGTATTGTACTGAATTGAATTGTACTCATGTCAAAGGCACCAATCGGAAATTGTGCAATCTGTGGAACCTCATATGCATGCATCTTATTTGTTTCTTCAGTAACTACTCGTTCTATATCGTCTGGGTGCTACCTTCAATTGTTCGTAATTCTAAAAGCATTCAATTTTGCGCCAAATGGATAGATTTCATACTACACACTTCACTCAGCCATGGATTTACTTAGTGAGTTACCCTTCTATAATGAAAACATAGATGTTGATTGCACTCACGACGAAAGACTTTTAGACGGTTTTGAACATATGTGTTTTAATCCACTAGAACTAAATCACTCAGAAAGCTCAAACTATATAACTGACGATACGGAATGTGAACTTGCTCACTGGGAAAAAATTAACTCACACCAGTGCAACTATTATTTTGAGGACCAATTTGAAGACTTTATTGAATCAAACTACATCTCTGATAAAAAATCTCTCTCAACCTTACATATTAATGCAAGGAGCTTAAAAAAACACTTTACTGAAGTGCTTGCACTTATTCATAACATGAAGTTTAATTTTTCATTGATAGGAATATCTGAAAGGTGATTAGATCCTCAGACAGAAACTTTATACACAATTCCAGGTTATCAGCCTTTTCCACTTTCCCGTAACAATAAACAAGGCGGCGGTGTGGTCCTTTACGTCAAAGATGAATTCACGAATTGTAAAATTCGCGAGGACCTTTCTTTTATAGATGAACATGATCAGCATGAGTCTCTGTTTGTTGAAGTGTCTAATGGAACTAATACCTATGTAATTGGATTAATATCTCGTCCCCCTGGGGAAAATGTGGATAATTTTAATTCAAGCCTGCTCTCTGTTTTAACATCGATATACTCAAAGCCAATCACCATGGCCCATCAAAACACTACCTGGAAATTATGAAATCATTTTACCTTTTTCCTAAAATTACAAAACCTACCAGAGTAAGATCTCATTCAGCTACCTTAATCGACAACATATTCACTAATTTCCACGAAGAGGACCTGGGTTCCGGCATAATACTCTCTGACATATCTGACCATTTTCCCGTCTTTCATATTACAAATTGTCTTTCCTCCCCACCTAAACAATCAATGAGAGCACTTCAGTCTCGCAGAATAAATCCGGCACAAAAATCACTATTCGAAGAAAAACTTCGAAACACAGACTGGCGACATGTTGTGGATGACAATGACACAAATAGTGCCCTGAATAGTTTCATGAATACATTTCATCCAATTTACGAAGAATGCTTTCCAGTGGTATCCAAAAATGCTCCAAAAATTAAAATACTTAAACCTTGGATCACTTCATGTCTACTCCGCTCAATCCGAGAAAAAAATAGGCTATATAGACTGCATATATCTAAAAAGTATCACGAAACAACTCGCGAATACAAATTGTATAGGAATAAACTTAATAATACTCTTAGACTAGCTAAAAACAAATATTACAAAGAAAAATTTAATGAAGCATATAATGATATTAAGGGAACCTGGAGAATTATAAATGGATTGTTAGGTCGAAAAAAAGCTAACTCTCTTCCAAGTCTCTTTCATTTTAATGGAGATGAAGTAACGAATCCAACCGGGATCACCACAAGCTTCAACGACTACGTTTCTTCTATTGCCTCTGATCTTGCCTCTAAAATTCCTACAACTCAGAAGGATTTCAATACGTATCTAGATCAATCCTACAATAACGATTTCTCGCTTGAACCTTGCACTCCGTCCGAAATTAATGATGTAGTGTCTGTACTCAAAAATTGGTTTCCTGGCATTGAATGATATCCGCATGTCTCTAATAAAGCCTATCTTCAGTTTAATCTCTACCCCCATATCACACATTATCAACTTGTCATTTCAAAATGGATATGTTCCCACTGTCCCCAAGACTGCCAAATTCACTCCTGTTTATAAGTCTGGAAACCAAACACTTGCTGAAAATTATCGTCCAATATCTGTTCTCCCTTGCTTTAGTAAAGTTTTTGAAAAGGTCGTTGTTTTAAGGATGATTACCTTTTTTGAATCGGAGATGATCATATCCCAATTGAAATCAATATGGATTCCGAGCTAGCCATTCTACCTTCCTTGCTGTTCTTTCTTTATACGACAAACTTATTGCAGCCAAAGAATTGAAACAATATAGTATCTCCACTTTTTTAGACTTATCCAAAGCTTTTGACACGGTAAATCACGAGATTCTCTTACATAAACTCGATTATTATGGTTTTCGTGGTGTAGCAAACAACTGGTTCCGCAGCTATTTATCTGCTCGGTCTCAATGCGTATCATACAATGGGACAACATCTCCGTTTAATCCTATTAAAACGGGTGTACCTCAAGGGTCAATACTGGGTCCAATACTTCTTCTATTATACATAAATGACATAAACATGGCCACATCTATCTTAGATATTAATCTCTTTGCAGACGATACAAGTGCTTCACTCTCAGATAAAGATCCAATTAGACTGGCCGAGCTTATGTTTTGTGAACTTGGAAAACTTCATGGTTGGCTCTCCTGTAATAAATTGTCTTTGAGTGTGCACAAAGAAAAATTTATATTTCTTAAACCAAAAAGATCGCGTTATACAAATATACCGAAGGTTTCAATATTTGGTGCCGAGATAGAATCTGTTACTAGTTTGAAATTCCTTGGGGTGCATTTTAATGATAAATTGAATTGGCAAACACATATTGACGAACTCACTTCTAAACTTTCAAGAAATATTGGCGTCATCAACAATATACGAAATTGCCTCAACAGGAAAACTTTGATTATGTTGTACTACTGGCTGTTTTACTCTTATGTATCTTATTGTAATTTGATCTGGGGAAACACCTTTCCTACTCATCTAAAACCGCTTGTTCTCCTACAAAAAAGGCTTATTCGTATTATAACAAACAGTAACAAATACTCTCTTATTGAAGCAGTCGAACAACCTGCCGTTTTGTCAAATAAATAGTTATTTGATTTTATTATTCACCCATAGATTCCTCTACAATTCTGTCTCAATTCCGATCAAATTCTTAAACTACTTCACAAAACTTTCGGAAGCCCACTCTTACCCAACACGACAAGCTAGTCTTAATCTATATCGACCGCGAGTGCAATCAAATCTATCATTTGACTGTGCCAAGACGAAGGCTTCACGTATTTGGAACGCCTTACCGTCTGACTTAGATCATGTTTCTCTCAGTCACTTTTCAAATTTCGAATGAAAATTTATTTGTTTTCTGAATAGTCTGTCCATTCAGATTTCGAAGGCGTATTCATATTATATTTTCACATTTTGCCACCTTTGCACACACGGACATCATATTCTTGGCCATCAATCGCTCCAATACTGACCTTGAGACAAACTTATTTTATGTAAAACACGTGTACCGTATACATTTCACAAAGCCCTATCTTATATATTTAGTTTAGTTCAAATGTACTTAGTTAACAACTATAGGGCTGGGTGCATCACCATTGTTAATTCACAGATTTAAATTTGAGAGTATCTTCAGCTCCTATTGTCCTATTTTCGAGCTGGTATAATCACTAACAATTATTATTTTATGGGATATAACAAGCCCTCTGGGGTTTTATTCCCGCCATATTTTTATTTATTCACATACATTATCTCTGTCTATTTATTTATGGTGAATAAACAATCAATCAATCAATCAATGTTAAACAGTTTTCGCGAAATTTCAGTTGAAAAATGATGGATATTGTTTTCATTTTATTTGTTAAATTTTGAATACTTTCTACACGGTAGTAGTAACAGTTACGCAAATTACGAAAGTGAATTCCTCAGGAAATACGCTGTCATAAAACATATACACTGTTGTTGTTATTTTGAATATTTAATTATACAGAAGACAAATTCGATCCCACATCGTCTATGGAATCAGCCGCCTGGTCATAGAGGACAGACAGACCTGTGCAGGCTTTAAAGAAGGCCGACCTGTAATTGAAAATGTTGATCAGATCCCGGTCCCCAATAACGCAATAGTACATAATATTATACAATAATGTCAAGACAATGTACAGAGGCCTAGCATCGGCGCCAGTGACCACCAACAGAATCCAGGCATAAAAGATTGCCTCTGATAGGACTGTGGTGGTAATCGTGTCTCGCAGATCTGGTGGTAATTTGATGACCGACACAGATTACAACACACATAAGGAAAGTGGGAAGAGGTGCCGACATACTGACAGAGACACATGACTTCACAGTATAGTTTTCTGGTTAAATTATTCTAAGGCACATACCAAGAATCTAAAGATTCGTGATATGTGTTGTATCTCAGGTACGCTTTTTATGTAACTGTTCATGTGGCAACTTGGATGACATGACCACACGGCCTCTAGCACCGGCATAAGCGGTATTAGATACAAATCTAGAGAGCTATGATGGAAATACTCTGACAACTCGTATATTGGTAATTGGTGAGTTATGTCGCTATGACAACTCGTACACTGGGGATTGGTGAGCTGTATTGTCGTCAGATAAAAAGGACAGCATTTAACACAAAAGACTAGTCTGTAAGGCCCGATGTAGGCCCAACATCAACTTCCTACAAAGCCCACATATATCAAATACCAAAAGGTCTGTACAGGGGGCGGGCCTCGGGGACGGTCTGTACAAAAAAGGTGATATTGGCATATCAATATTTGTAGGTTGGTTTATTCTGATGTTACTCTGCCCTTAAAACGGACGAGTTCACACATTTCCTTCATGGTGTTATCAGCTGGCCTGAAAAGTGCATTATTTGAAACAGTGATCTGTGGGATTTCTAATAATATATACAGCCTGTGTTATTCTTGGGCATTTCCGTGCACGTTTTATCGTGTAGATGCGAAAAAGATTGATTTTCTGGAAACTATTCGATTTCGCAGTCGATACATAGCCATACAGAATTTCTGTCAGTAAGCGGAAGACCGTTTCTATTTTTACAAACAGATTGACGGTATCCTTTAATGGAATAATCCTGATCCCGCGTGCATGTGCCCAGTATCGGAATAACTATTGCTTCAAAGGATATGTGACGATAACTTCCTTGTGTGTGATGGTAATCAAGCTGAATTTATTTTCCATCCAAAACCTGCCAAATCAGACTTTTCCAGAAGTTCTGTGTGTCAAACAGTTATAGTAATTATTCACTGATTCAAACGCCCTGGTGAAATAGCTCAGAAGCTCTGATTGTTCTAGATATTTCATGGAATTGACACTAATTCATCGATATGCAGAGACGCCCGTCAACGCCCGTCGTTACGCCTTAACGCCTGTCTCAACGCCTTAACGTCCTGTCCCCAAGCCTTAACGCCTTAATGTCCTAGCTTAACGCCTTAACGCCCTATAGTTAGGAGCTCTGGCGCCTTAGTGGATGTGTGGTACACCCTGCACGCTATAGCTCGTAGGGCATAGGGTACATCGGGGTGCGTTAAGGCGTCAGAGCTCGTTACTATAGGGAGTTAAAGCATTAAGCGAAAGCATTAAGGCGTTAAGATAACGATTTAAGACCCGTAATAAAAACTCATAAGGATCGAAATCTAATCCAATCTCATGGCATTTTAAAAATCTTACAGGAATATTTCAAACCCTCCAAAGATATTCACGAAGAGTCACCTGGAATATGTTCATCGATAAATGATAGATGAATTATGGTGAATTGATGAATTGTGGTACCGTCTGATCCTTTGACGCAGAACATATAGGTGCAGCCACTAATACACAGTTACCGACTAATTCAGATGAATGAGAATAGGTTGCCGATGGCGGCCATCTTGAAGTCTAAAATAGCAAGCCGTATCAATACATGTCTGCTGTGTGACCATCTGAAGCTTAACCCCTAGAAATATACGATCACTAGAACTACATTCCAAATGGGTGTACATTATATTAATCAACATAAGTTTCAATGGCTGTCATCTTGTAATGCAAGATTTCCTATATAGGAAGGAGATATCCATGCAACTACCTAATGAAGACTTGCCCCTAAAAATGTATATGTAGCTACTGGAATAAAGTTTGTCATACTTTAGTAAGGAAATATTAACAAAATTGCGGACATATTGAAATTGAAGATGGCCGCGATTTATGCTGAAGCCTTGGAACTGAAAGGACATTATCCCCTCCGTGATTCTTCTGACAAAGCCGAGGCATGACAGAAGACGAATTTACCAGTCGTTTATTAATAGATTTTCCGAACAGTCTTCGTGACCTCATGACCTTTCCGAATATGCCCACATTTGAGCAAATTAGAAGCCAAGCAATGTGTTGGATATTTCATCCCTTGTTATGCCCACGTGTCATTTCCGTCGATCACATCAAAGAGACAGTTCTACAGCGTATTCTTATTATAAACTCGGCTGGTCTCTGGACAAGGCGAAGCACGCCCTAACGCCCGGATGAAATAGTTCAGAAGCTCTGATTGGCTGTTATTTTAACCGGCCTGTTTGAGATAATAACTGTATTGCCCTAATCTGCGTGCAGAGCTGCTACGGAGTATACATATTTCATGTTAGTAATGAGATATTGACGAAAACGGGTTTCAGATGGCAGCTATTCTGAAATCCAAAAATGGCTACCCTGGAGGTTAATGAAAAAAATGCCTCGTCGAAAATTTTAGAGCTAAGAATTGCTAAAATTTGTGCCTAAACTCACACAGATTCACACAAGCCTGGGATCTGATTTAATTGTTCTTATGTTGAAGATTATTAGACGATAACCCATGATTCATGTGAATCAAACCCGTGATCACAACATTCGACTCTCACAATATTTCCTAATAACGAAGGATCACGAACTGCAGTGGTATCGAGTAGAAACGAAAATGCCCTAATTTAGTTGATTAATTTCATGCGTGGTCGTAGTTCACACAGTTTGGTCGTAGTTCACACAGTGTGGTCGTAGTTCACACTGTGTGGTCGTAGCTCACACAGTATGGTCGTAGTTCACACAGTGTGGTCGTAGTTCACACAGTGTGGTCGTAGTTCACACAGTGTGGTCGTAGTTCACACAGTGTGGTCGTAGTTCACACTGTGTGGTCGTAGTTCACACAGTGTGGTCGTAGTTCACACTGTGTGGTCGTAGTTCATACTGTGTGATCGTAGTTCACACTGTGTGGTCGTAGTTCACGCAGTGTGGTCGTAGTTCACACTGTGTTGTCGTAGTTCATACTGTGTGGTCGTAATTCACACAGTGTGATCGTAGTTCACAAAGTGTGGTCGTAGTTCACAATGTGTGGTCGTAGTTCACACTGTGTGGTCGTAGTTCACACAGTGTGGTCATAGTTCACAGAGTGTGGTCGTAGTTCACACAGTGTGGTCGTAGTTCACACTGTGTGGTCGTAGTTCACACATTGTGGTCGTAGTTCACACAGTGCGGTAGTTGTTCACACTGTGTGATCGTATTTCATACTGTGTGGTCGTAGTTCACACTGCGTGATCGTAGTTCACACAGTGTGGTCGTAGTTCATACAGTGTGGTCGTAGTTCACACAGTGTGGTCGTAGTTCATACTGTGTTCCTATTAACGAAGGATCACGAACTGCAGTGGAATCGAGTAGAAACGATAATGCCTTAATTTAGTCGATTAATTTCATGCGTGGTCGTAGGTCACACTGTGTGGTCGTAGTTCACACTGTGTGGTCGTAGTTCACACTGTGTGGTCGTAGTTCATACTGTGTGGTCGTAGTTCACACAGTGTGATCGTAGTTCGCAAAGTGTGGTCGTAGTTCACAATGTGTGGTCGTAGTTCACACAATGTGGTCGTAGTTCACGCTGTGTGGTCGTAGTTCACACTGTGTGGTCGTAGTTCATACTGTGTGGTCGTAGTTCACACAGTGTGATCGTAGTTCACAAAGTGTGGTCGTAGTTCACAATGTGTGGTCGTAGTTCACACTGTGTGGTCGTAGCTCACACAGTGTGGTCATACTTCACAGAGTGTGGTCGTAGTTCACACAGTGTGGTCGTAGTTCACACTGTGTGGTCGTAGTTCACATATTGTGGTCGTAGTTCACACAGTGCGGTCGTTGTTCACACTGTGTGATCGTTGTTCATACTGTGTGGTCGTAGTTCACACTGTGTGGTCGTAGTTCACACAGTGTGGTCGTAGTTCATACAGTGTGGTCGTAGTTCACACAGTGTGGTCGTAGTTCATACTGTGTTCCTACTAACGAAGGATCACGAACTGCAGTGGAATCGAGTAGAAACGATAATGCCTTAATTTAGTCGATTAATTTCATGCGTGGTCGTAGTTCACACTGTGTGGTCGTAGTTCACACCGTGTGGTCGTAGTTCACACTGTGTGGTCGTAGTTCATACTGTGTGGTCGTAGTTCACACAGTGTGATCGCAGTTCACAAAGTGTGGTCGTAGTTCACAATGTGTGGTCGTAGTTCACACTGTGTGGTCGTAGTTTACACAGTGTGGTCATAGTTCACAGAGTGTGGTCGTGGTTCACACTGTATGGTCGTAGTTCACACAGTGTGGTCGTAGTTCACACAGTGTGGTCGTAGTTCACACAGTGTGGTCGTAGTTCACACAGTGTGGTCGTAGTTCACAAAATGTGGTCGTAGTTCACGCTGTGTGGTCGTAGTTCATACCGTGTGATCGTAGTTCACACTGTGTGGTCGTAGTTCATACTGTGTGGTCGTAGTTCACACAGTGTGATCGTAGTTCACAAAGTGTGGTCGTAGTTCACAATGTGTGGTCGTAGTTCACACTGTGTGGTCGTAGTTCACACAGTGTGGTCATTGTTCACACAGTGTGGTCGTAGTTCACACAGTGTGGTCGTAGTTCACACTGTGTGGTCGTAGTTCACACATTGTGGTCGTAGTTCACACAGTGCGGTCGTTGTTCACACTGTGTGATCGTTGTTCATACTGTGTGGTCGTAGTTCACACTGTGTGGTCGTAGTTCACACAGTGTGGTCGTAGTTCATACAGTGTGGTCGTAGTTCACACAGTGTGGTCGTAGTTCATACTGTGTTCCTACTAACGAAGGATCACGAACTGCAGTGGAATCGAGTAGAAACGATAATGCCTTAATTTAGTCGATTAATTTCATGCGTGGTCGTAGTTCACACTGTGTGGTCGTAGTTCACACCGTGTGGTCGTAGTTCACACTGTGTGGTCGTAGTTCATACTGTGTGGTCGTAGTTCACACAGTGTGATCGTAGTTCACAAAGTGTGGTCGTAGTTCACAATGTGTGGTCGTAGTTCACACTGTGTGGTCGTAGTTTACACAGTGTGGTCATAGTTCACAGAGTGTGGTCGTAGTTCACACTGTATGGTCGTAGTTCACACAGTGTGGTCGTAGTTCACGCTGTGTGGTCGTAGTTCACACAGTGTGGTCGTAGTTCACACAGTGTGGTCGTAGTTCACACTGTGTGATCGTAGTTCATACTGTGTGGTCGTAGTTCACACTGTGTGGTCGTAGTTCACACAGTGTGGTCGTAGTTCATACAGTGTGGTCGTAGTTCACACAGTGTGGTCGTGGTTCATACTGTGTGGTCGTAGTTCACACTGTGTGGTCGTAGCTCACACAGTGAGGTCGTAGTTCACACAGTGTGGTCGTAGTTCACACATTGTGGTCGTAGTTCCCACAGTGTGGTCCTAGTTCACACTGTGTGGTCGTAGTTCACACTGTGTGGTCGTAGTTCACAGAGTGCGGTCGTAGTTCACACAGTGTGGTCGTAGTTCATACTGTCTGGTCGTAGTTCACACTGTGTGGTCGTAGTTCACACTGTGTGGTCGTCAAGGAGAGTTTGATACAGTCTAAACAAATTCTGATTGTAAAGAATGAAAATCTAATCGTCGGTTAAAGCATTATAATAATCCTTACTGTATTATTTCTGATTTCAGATCAACCGCAAGATAGTGGAAATTCCAAAGAAAATTCGGACACGAAAGACAGTTGAGACCTGCATTGTTGCTTGGGCACTGGGGACGGATAGCCTAGCACTGATGTCCTACATGGGCATCATTCTAAACTTTGAAGCCTTATCAAGATTACTTCGAAATAAATATTACCTTCAGCAGCCTTGTTAATTCACCAAACAATTAAAGGGTTGCCCTTTTATTTATCATAATTCTGTTTAACATATACCTATATTACCGTTAGAATTTCTTACCAAAGATGTTGGCCTTTAGCATACAACTTTGTATTCCTCGTGGCCTTCTCTGCTGTTTTTTTTTTTTTTTGGTCTCCCAAACAGAGATAATCTGGGAATCCTGTTATATGCCTGTTTTATGTCTGCTAGTAAGAAATCAAATATTGGTTTTAATCGGAATCGATCCCACATCCGCTTTGACACTAGCTGCCTGACCATACAGGATAACCAAGCTAACAATGCAACATCGTCTCTCACAGAAACGATATAATATACCGGATTTACAGAGCCCGCTAATTTTAATCATCTGAGATACATCATTCTCTAGATATCGACTTTACAAAAAAAAGCATATAGAGTAAGAATACTGATCAGCGATATTTTTGGAACATCATGATTGGATCGATATGCAAGAGGTGGGGAAAATTGACGACGTCTGGTGACTGGAAAGCAACCATATGACTCCGTCGGCACCTAACATTCAGACCCGAGAATACGGTGGATTCTCGGAAGGAGCCTCTGTATCTCAGTCGCGCTTTTACTGCGGATGTTCATGTGGAGGCTATGAAGTATCCACACGACCACTAGCACCGGCTTAAGCTGACTCGAGAGCTGTGATGACAGTTGCCCGAAGTCATACGGCTTAAATTTCCCACCAAAACAATAAACCTACATATATTTATCGAGTGACATGTACAGAGAGCGGGCTTCCAGCGGAATCCTGCCATATACAGGTAATAAATTGGAGCGATATGAAAGAGCTGGGAAAAACTGACGATGTTTGGCGAATAAAAAGCAACCATATGACTCTACAGAAAAACATTCATCGGCACCTAACATTCAAACAAGAGAATATGGTGGATTCTCGGACGTATCCTTAGTATCTCAGCTGTTGTTTTATTGCAGAGGTTCATGTGGAAACTATGAAGTATGGCTTGCCGGCATCATTTAAAACTGTTGATCGCTTCTCTCTTGCAGAAAACTAGCTTATGCTTATGTATACTATCAAATTTATTTTCTATTTTGTGCTAATGCTGTTATATGAAATAAGTCTTTGGATTATGGACTCGGAAATTCTTTAATGTACGACGGCTGAATATTAAATGTTGGACTAGACGCTTGTATTGAATCATACAACGACAATCTGTAATCGAAGATCTAGATCCCTGGTCACCAGTAACGCAATAATACATATACAATAATATACAGGCAATACCCGGAGCCAGTGGCCGCCAGCAGAATCCAGGTATATCTCCCAAGTATAATCTGTGGCGTGTCCTATTCCTCCTTCTCTGCTTTACTCATCCTACTCCTCCTACTCCACTTTACTCACTGCACAGCGGGTCGCATAGGTGTGGCGCGGGATAGGGTGGGGCGAGAGACCTGGGGTTTTCACTGCATGAGATTCCATGGGCCAGGCTTGCACCCTACAGTAGAATGGGTCGACTGCGCGTGCGCGATGAGTAGTATAGAAAGGGTACGCGATCTCCCTATCCCTATAGGTGTGGCGCAGGATAAAGTGGGGCGCATGCACGATGAGTAGTGCGCGATGAGTAGTATAGAAAGGGCAGGCGATCTCCCTATCCTTATAAACTAACCCATGGGGATGAATGAACCCATGGGGGTGAATGAGCCATGGGGGTGAATGAGCACTCGTAGAGATAATAAGTAAGAATCCGACGCAGACATCATATTGATGTACGGCGGAATACTGATCGAGTATTCTATTGGTTGAATTACGAAAATATGGGGATTTATTTTGTAAGTTCGTATGGTACCTATACCGACAGAGATTAAATTATTTAACCATTAACTAAGGAATAAGTAAGGTCAATTTTGGTACCCCTGCACGGTAGAACATTTATTCGCAAGTGAAAGGAATGTGCATACTGGAGTAGCTCTCTACCCTGGGTGGTGTGGGTCCAATGTACCCTGTCCGGTTACCGCCCTTGCATGTAGATAGGCCTATTATCGGATATATCCTGTGAATCGTTAACACGTCAAATGGATCACCGTTGATCAAACATTTCTCAGAAGCTTTCTTTGAACATCCTTTGTCGCAGAATGGATCACATGCTAACACCAACTGAGATTCTTATACTATAGTCTGTCCATTTTAATTAGTTGCCCACTTTGGAGCTTGTTAAAAATCAATAGTTATATTTTTAACTCTGCATATTTTGTTCTTGTTTGCAGCGTGTATAACAAACGGAACGCTGCAAAATGAATATCATTACTCTGTGCTATTAATTATGTATCACGCTTGAAATAACTTTGTAATTCTCTCCATAACTCCATTTGTTTGATGTACCAAGACTCAATTATATTGAGAGACGTCATGATGTATTCGTGTTTTATTGACAAATTTCATTGGTGTCGTATAAAATAATAACAGGTGGTTCGTGGGTGTGTCGCTTATATCCCATGCTCAATGAAATTACCGAATGCCCCCTCTATGACATCACACGGCATTATTGACCTTTATGCAAGTGAACACGAATACATTATGACGTATCTTTATGTAGCTGAGCCACAGACTGACAGTACATAAAAAACTGAACTGGAGTTTCATATGGAGAGCTATTTCAAGCGGGATATATTTCAATATCACGGTAGTCAATTGCAGAGTTCAGGTGAGAGCAAGGTTGGTATTTATTTTCAGCGAGTTGCGTCATCAAATACGGCCTCTGGCGTCATCAAATACGGCCTCTGGCGTCATCATGGATGTGCCATACATAGGCATGGAATTTGTTATCCGGGAAATGGATCTTCTCAAAATGTATCGACCAATTTCAAGTATGAGAAATGCTTTCATATAGGCGATAGAAATCTATTCACCACTAATATAGACCTATGTTCAACTATGGTCAGGAATGGTCAGGAATCAGCTGCTATTCAACCATGCGTGTCATAATGCAGAAGAATTAGTCGCTATATCACGTGTACACAGCGAAATGCGCCCGAGTGTAATTTTTGCTTATCGTCATGAGACGCAGTTTTATTTCTTATTTATGACAATATTTAGCATCCGCTGGAACTTATTATCTGAATTTCATGGATATAACCAAGAATTTTTCTAAATACAACACCGTGATTTGTCTACAGCACAAGAAACTGGACTGTCAAGTTCAGACGGTTTAATCAATCAGGGCGACATAAAAATTGAATGAAGTTACTAATTTTACTCAATGTTTTGCAATAAAGATCCACATTACCATATATTCTAGATGGTATAACGAAGCATGGCATAATGTGTATTTGGTTTGGCTCTATTAATTGTCTGTCGACAAACATATAGGCTTGCAAATCTGCTTAGCAGAATAAGTTGTTCACATCATCTACAGTGAAATTAATTTATAAATACATGTATGATAGTCGAAAGGCATCCAACGGTATTAATAAATAAAGAAACACCATTGGGTGCGCAAGCTCTTTATTCTATTCGCAAATACGCTAGATAATCGGAGAGCATGTGTGACATACACTGACAATAATAAATTGTGGGGGATATCACCATTTCAATTGCCAACTTGCACATTATTGACCGAACAAAGAAGACTCTGTCTGTGCAGTGACCCGTGACCTCAGCTGATCAGCTACTGGATCGTATATCTTCAGATTACCTCATCTTTTAATCAGAGAGATTATTTCAAAAAAGTGTCATCATGCTTAGAAAAATGTATAATTCGGCAAATATTACATGAAAGTATGCTATCACTAGTTCAAAATATTATTCTAAGTTAAATGATAGCGTAAAGTGAAAATAGACGAACCAGTGACTGATCAGCTGAAGTCATGGGCCACTGCACTGCAGGCACTCATTTGTTCTCTCAATAATGTGCAAGTCACGAATTCGTATTGAAAATTTTTTCCACGGTGGATATACAATTTCCTTCACTGTAGTACATGAATACCTTGATCCATGTTCACTCAATTTCACTATTACTGCAATAATAAAATAATGCAGTAGTTCGTTTTGAAGATAAATTCTCCGAACAGATAATGTGATTACTATGATGGCCGAGAGGGGCCATCGCACTTCGCCCTCAAGAAGTATGGGGCGAAGTCGCGATAGTACGAAGACGCGAAGCGATAATGCGAAGTCGCGAAGCGATAATGCGAAGTCGCGAAGCGATACGCGAAGTCGCGAAGCGATATTGCGAAGACACGAAGCGATATTGCGAAGTCGCAAAGCGATAACGCGAAGACGCGAAGCGATAACGCGAAGACGCGAAGCGATAACGCGAAGACGCGAAGCGATAATGCGAAGACGCGAAGCGATATTGCGAAGTCGCGAAGCGATAGTACGAAGCGATACGCGAAGTCGCGAAGCGATACGCGAAGTCGCGATGCGCGAAGTCGCGAAGCAATACGCGAAGTCGCGAAGCGATACGCGAAGTCGCGAAGCGATACGCAAAGTCGCGAAGCGATACGCGAAGTCGCGAAGCGATGCGCGAAGTAGCGAAGCGATACGCGAAGTCGCGAAGCGATACGCGAAGTCGCGAAGCGATACGCGAAGTCGCGAAGCGATACGCGAAGTCGCGAAGCGATGCGCGAAGTCGCGAAGCGACATTGGGGTCATTTTGATCCTATTTGGATGACTCCCCAAGCAGATAATCATGGGAAAATTCAAAATGGCGGTCATCTGGGGTATCAGAAAAGTGATTTTGCTGTTTGGAAAAGTGGGTAAAATCTATTTCATTTCATATCATATTACCATTTACTAATTCATCATGCAGTTTTTGAGAAGAAAAAAAATAAAAATAAAAAATTCGAAAATTTTGACCCCAAAATGGTCCAAACATGCTCTTTTTGAAAATGACGTCTCATTGACGTCATCATGGCGGCCATCTTGGATTTTTTACATTTTCTTGTAGGGCTTGACCCACTGATATAGTGTGGTAAGTTTCAGCCCTGGTACGGTGAATTGGGCAGGTACCCAGTTAAAATAAAGATAAATACCAGGATGATAAAGTTTTGTTGTTAATTCATAGACGGTAAGGAATCCAAGGATGTATCAAGTAATGTTAAGTTTGCATGAAAGCGGAATATATTCATCGCCGTGGATTCTGCGAATAAAACACATATTGGATACTTATGGTATGTCAGATATATCAGATCCCCACTTTCCCGACGGGTGAGAACCCTAATGCGATATATCCAGTCATCCTAGCATAATAGATGAGTCGCCAAAGTTCCAGGCCACATGGTATTTGAAGTCTACATCTAGGGTAGACCAGATTCGCATTCGGCTCCAGCGCCCCTGTGATATTGACGGGTAAACAAATATTGCAGCAAATGTGTATAAAACAGACTAATTGGGATGACCCGGTTTCAGAGTCCCTGCGTCTGCAGTGGGAACGTTGCAGAGGAAATCTTTTCCATTTGGAAGCCTTGGAACTGAAACGTTGCTTCAAACCCAAGGATTTCGGTAAGGTGAAGCACATCTTTTCTGATGCTAGCTCCCGGAGTTACGGGCAATGCACGTATTTGCGCTTGGTTGATGATCAAAATCGAGTCCATTGCTCGCAGGTGATAGATAAGGCCAGTGTGACTCCGCTGAAACCTGTTACCATTCCGCGACTGAAATTTACGGCAGCCGTTGTTTCTGTGAAAATTAGTGCTTTCCTACAAGACGAACACAAGTTGAACAACGTTACAGAAATATATTGGACAGACAGCAAAGTTGTACTTGGATATATAAGTAACGAATCTCGCAGATTCCATATATTTGTTGCGAATAGGGTGCAACAGATACGGGAGCATACCGGCCCTTCACAGTGGGTGTTTGTCAAGACTAACGAAAACCTTAGAGTTATCCTCCTTGTCTGGAGCTCCCTTAGCAAAGGACGAGCCTTCTTTGTCTTTATTCTTTTGCGCCAAAAACAGCTGTGTGAGCGGGCAAGTGACCCAGTGGTTGCTGTATAAATGTTTTTGTGAGCCTTACGAGAAGCCAAGGTGGTCAGTATATATCTTTTTCGTGTTGTATTATGCGGACAATTTATTGTTTAACTTGAAGTCTGGTATCGAATGCATGATGCATGATTTCTTAGTGTAAATTGACGTTTGTATGTAAATTGACGTTTGTAAGCATAACGTTGTACATCGACTCCGTGTAACCATTTGTAAACGCAATGATATGTACCGATTTATAGATCTGAAAGCTACATAGATTTCGTATTTGTATTTTGTAGTTTTCACGGAGCAGCGATACTTTGTACTACCACGGCGATTTGTGGAAACGATGAGTACAATAATTATACCAGCTTCAGTAACACAACAAAACTCTTGACTTCTTCCTTTACGAGATTTGCGATACTCAGTGATGCCGAAATTTCTGCTGTCATAGTATGAAAGACAGAAAAGGTAATTCGGATAACCAAGCATACCCATCAAGGTACGACTGAACCTCTCTGTCATTCCGTTTCCCATCGGGTGGTAAGGAGTAGTTCTGGACGTGGTAACTCAAAGCATACCGCAAAGCTGTTCGATCAATTTTCCCTCGAAGTTTACACCCTGATCGAAGTGTATGCGTTTGGGTAGTCCATAGTGCACAACAAAATGATTGATGAAAGCATCTGCCGTGGTCTATGCAGTCATATTGCGAGTTGGTATAGCCTGAGCGTAGCGTGTAAAATGATCTGTTATAACCAAAATATGCTAAAAACCTCATTTGGACGTTTCGAGGGTAAGTAAGTCCATGTATACAAGTTCCAAATTATGCAAACCTTTCACAAGCAATAGTAAGAAAGATAAGAATTAAGTAAGAATTATGATCGAAAAGTGTTTAGGAGAAGAAAGTCTGATAGAAGTAGAATGTGTATGTCAGAAAGCGGTAGGGTGTATAAAAAACCGTTAAATAAGGCAGAGAGAACTTATAAGAAAACCCTGAGTAATAAGATTATGGATAGTAAAGTCGTAAAGAACCTAAAAAATGGGAAATTGCCTGGTATAGACCGCATTTTGAATGAGTATATCAGTCGTACATTTGAAAAATTTAAAACACTGTATGTGGCATTATTTAATAAAGCGCTAGATGAAGGGAAGATACTTAGCTGCTGGTCAAGCGGCATAATTGTGCCAATCTTCAAGAAAAAGGGGGACCCAACTCAGCTGCCTCGGTAAAGTATTCACAGGGCTGTTAAACAAGAGACTGCGTGACTATGTTGAAGAATATAACCTGTTGTCTGAAAACCAGGCTGGCTTCGGTCAGGGTTATAGTGATGCTTATAGTGAAATGCTTAGTCGAACTGTTTTTACCTGCGGCACGCAGGTCTACGGGAGGCTCGCGTTGTTGTTGTTGTTGTTGTTCTTCTTCTTCTTCTTCTTGTGACTTTTTGAAATGCGCATGCGCTAAGAGAGTGTGATCTCTGCCACACTTTTCTTTTCAACCTCCGATCTCACATGAACTGTCTTCAAGCGCGTTTGAATTCATTTGCAACTATATTCGGTGGAATGAATTATTGCTTCGTTAATTTCCGGATTGGATTTATTATACATGAGAATAGTGTGAATAACGTCAAAGGACCTACGAAGTTGGGTAGGCATTAGGACTCCGATACGCACTGAACTCTTGGACCGCCAGTTGAAATCCTGCCGATATTAAGATGGGCACGGCCCAAGATAGAATCACCAGTGATTTTAATCAAAAATCACCAGAAATTTTCATCAAAAGTAGGTCAGCTCGAAACATGCTGGCAATAGTCCCCTAATGCACATTCACGCCCAGTGTGAATAACGTCACAGGACATAAGAAGTAGGGTAGGCATTAGGACTCCGACGCACGCTGAACTATTGGACCCCCAGTTGAAATCCTGCCTATATTAAGATGGGCACTGCTCAAGTTAGATTCACCAGTGATTTTAATCAAAAATCACCAGAAATTTTCATCAAAAGTAACATGCTGGTAACAGTCCCCTAATGCACCTTCATGCCAAAAATCAAGGTTCTGATATCAACGGTAACACTCAGATATAACATCTCTCAGATATAACATATATATAAATATTAATATTCATGTCACTGTTCCATT
Organism: Hanleya hanleyi; assembly: GCA_036873755.1. Lineage (NCBI taxonomy): Eukaryota > Metazoa > Mollusca > Polyplacophora > Lepidopleurida > Hanleyidae > Hanleya > Hanleya hanleyi. The sequence goes on along the minus strand of JAVTVY010021607.1, from coordinate 7,582 downwards.
GTTTCTCTTGTTGTATTCCTCTTAACATTTTGTACTCTGCCTTTGACTGGTGTTTGTACAATAAAATCTTGAATCTTGAATGCTTATTTTGCCGACGAAAGGATTCAGATGGACTCACTCATTACCGGACAATTTCAAATGGTAGCCCACTTCGAAGGGACAGAAATGACTATGTAGTATTTAATGAGTTAGACACCCCTGTGCGCGAACAATACCTCACAGTCGTGCAGTTATATTGAGCACTTTCGGTTACAAGCATGACATTTTGCAAATAGCTATTTTGAATGATTCTCTTTCGGAACACGGCTTCTATCCTCATTCTCGCAAGCCAGGGCCTTGATTCGGTGGTATTGATGTTCCCGTCCTCTTCCGCACTCAGAATTCCTTTAGAATAGCATTAATCACTTCCGTAAATTCAATACTTATGTGTATCAGCAGACAATGCGCAGACACATTTTGCATTTGACATCATTCTCTCAAGACGGAGCCCTTTTCTGCTAGAATTTACTGGTTCTATACAAAATTTACGTTACTTTGTCAATCAGTTTTACGTATGGAATTACGTCATATATAGCAGTTACTGGCCATAAAAACGATCTAGTTGACCTCGTGGCCAAAAGCTATGGCCTTTGTTTTCCTGGAGGGGTTTTTGAGTTTGATTTTGATACTTAGATTACCTTTCGCATTGACTTTAACTTGGCAGTAATTTTCGCGAATGCAACAATTTGATGTATCAAAAGATATTAACGAGAATTCGACATCATTCTCTTACACACAGACCTTGTTTAGTGAACTAGCCCCGAAACTTCGCACATGAATCACCTTCGGAATGACTTAGTGACAAACATATCCGCGAATTGAGTATAGGAAGATATCCATAGATACTGACTAGAAATGTTTCTTGTTTGCAGAATTTGATTTTAAAGAAAAGAAATTAATAAAATTAGCAACCTTCGAAAAGGCTTGGCCGAACATGTCAGATGAGATGATATTTCCTAAGAATTAAATAGTTAATCATTTATATAGAAGAAGCAAACCATGTCCTGGTATTGACTTGCTGCGTGGAAAAGAATGGCAAGCAATTTAGTTCGCAGATGATAACGAACGTAAATGCAGAAACCTAATTAATTATTTTAATCGAATATCAAGACTGTAACAGGCCTCAATTTGAATAGTGAAAAAGTGTCATTATGCCTCTTGGACAGTTCGATAAAGCCTTAAATCCCATTCCGTAGTTTCACAGATCGAAGTGATAGACCTGATACTAAATTTATTGAAAAATAACTTTCAAGGAAATATAAATTTTCCATTTTGATCGGCAAATTAAGCGAGAAGGGAGACTGAAGAGTGCAGATTTTCGCGCTATGACTAAATCCTCGAAATTTGTTTGGATTTCCAAATATTTGAAAGCCTTTTTGATTTGCAAAAAGTAACGACTGAACCGAATGTTTTGAAACTTGGCATACTCGATACTTGTACCAAAACATTGCCAAAGCGATCATGGTGAGTTCGTTTGTCAATTCAGTATAGACGGCACGGCCGAGTCAAAATCGTCGGATTTTGAATGGGGAAAGTGAATATATGGTATCAGAACTATTACGCAATCCCTACAATTGTGGGTTGCAAGTTGAAAATTACTTCCCTTGGCATAAAAACACTGGCAGATGGCGCTTTTTTCTACAATTACCATTACCTCCGCTGATATATCTTTCACTGTATTATTGCCACTGCCGCAGGTTTTGACTACAATGTAGTCATTTCTCACTTGTTATTCAGGAAATCAAAGCTTTATTGTATTTTCCTCGATTACGAAAAGGCACTCTATTCGATTTTGAGAGTCGCACTGTGGGAAAAGTTATTGCAACTTGATATAAATGATAAAATATTTAGAGTTATACAAAACATGTACGAAGACATAAAGTTCTGCGTTAAAGTGAATGGAAATATATCTGAGTTTTTCAGTAGTACTCGAGGTTTAAGTCAGGGAGAAAATTTATCTCCTCTAATGTTTTCACTATTTCTGAATGATTTGGAAAATGTCTTAATTACACAGGGATATAGTGATGGTGTCGAACTTGAGTGGGATGCTATAAATGTGTTTTTTTCAAAGTTATGCTGCTTCTGTATGCAGACGATATGGTCATCTTTTTCTGACAGGGAAGAGGGTCTCCAAAGAGCTCTTGATGGTCTTCAGTTATACTTCGAACAATGGATGTTAACAGTGGATGTACCGAAAACAAAGGTTGTTGTTTTTAGTAAACGAAGAACAAATAACTGCAATACTGTTTTCACATATTCCGGAAAACAGCTTGAAACTGTTGATCATTTTAAATACTTGGGTATAGAAATTGCATATAATGGAAGTTTTAATACATGTGTAAAGTATTTGGCAGATCAAGGCCGCAAGGCGACGTATTCTCTAATTGGAAATGCAGGAGACAGAAACTACCAGTAGAATTGCAGTTACAGTTGTTTGACATTCTCGTACTGCCTATGCTTCTATATAACTGCGAAGTGTGGGGAACTAGTAATAGTGACATGATCGAGAAAATACATATGTCTTTTTGTAAGCATATTTTAGGTCTTAACCCTCCCTGTTGGTTTTTTCTTCCTGTCTCCGGAACGACAAACAATTGAGAGATGAACCGTCATGAATTGTTAGATTATCACATTGGGGTCATTTTGATCCTATTTGCATGACTCCCCAAGCAGATAATCATGGGAAAATTCAAAATGGCGGTCATCTGGGGTATCAGAAAAGTGATTTTGCTGTTTGGAAAAGTGGGTAAAATCTATTTCATTTCATTACAACACATATAAGGGAAGTGGGAAGAGGTGCCGACATACTGACTGCGTCACATGACTTCACAGAATAGTCTTCTGGTTAACCTATTCTAAAGCACATACCAAGAATCTAACGATTCGTGATATGTGTTGTATCTCAGGTACGCTTTTATTGTACCTGTTCATGTGGCAACTTGGATGATATGACCACACGGCCCCTAGCACCGGCATAAGCGGTATTAGATACAAATCTAGAGAGCTATGATGGAAATGCTCTGACAACTCGTATACTGGTAATTGGTGAGCTGTTTCGCTGTGACAACTCGTACATTGGAGATTGGTGAGCTGTATCGTCGTCAGATGTATATGACGGCATTTAACACAAAAGACTAGTCTGTAATGCCCGATGTCGACCAGCATCAACTTCCCACAAGTGCCAACATATATCAAAGACCAAAAGGTCTGTATGTAAGTCTGTACATATCATATTACTATTTACTAATTCATCATGCAGTTTTTGAGAAGAAAAAAAATAAAAATAAAAAATTGGAAAATTCTGACCCCAAAATGGTCCAAACATGCTCTTTTTGAAAATGACGTCACATTGACTTCATCATGGCGGCCATCTTGGATGTTTTACATTTTCTTGTAGGGCTTGACCCAATGATCTGGTGTGGTAAGTTTCAGCCCTGGTACGGTGAATTGGGCAGGTACCCAGTTAAAATAAAGATAAATATCAGGATGATAAAGTTTTGGTATAAATTCATAGAGGGTAAGGAAAACAAATTGAGTTCAAGGATGTATCAAGTAATGTTAAGTTTGCATGAAAACGGAACATATTCATTGCCGTGGATTCTACGAATAAAACACATATTGGATACTTGTGGTATGTCAGATATATCAGATCCCCCCTTTTCCGACGGGTGAGAACCCTAATCCGATATATCCAGTCATCCTAGCATAATGGATGAGTCAACAAAGTTCCAGGTCACATGGTAGTTGAAGTCTACATCTAGGGTCAACCAGATTCGCATTCGGCTCCAGCGCAACTCCCAGAGTGATTCGGCTGATGACGACCGAAATTACCGATAAGGCGAACTTAACCCAGTGACCGTTTATAAGTTAAAGAGCAGTCAGTTATGATATGTTCACATGTTCACATGTTCAGAAAATCTGTGCTATACCGGATTCAACGTACGTCGGCTAATCGTATGTAAACAGAGTGAGTAAGAGGCATAAGGTATGATGGGGTGATTTCTGTTTTCTTTTGCTCGCCTGGTCAGTCGGTCCTACTTGAATCACAGCGAAACATTTCCCAAAGTTAGGCGTGGTTTTCTAAAAGTATATCACATGACAAAACAAACCAGATTGAACAATGCCATCGCTTTTAATTTTATTATAACTGTATGGGTAGAAATACGTTAGAATGGTACAGCAGCGCACGTGACTGTTTTGCCCGAGTCGAGTGTTGGGCAATCGTGCTGAAATTAGTGCGTGCTGACCTGAGTCAGGATTTGCTCAATGTGCACCTAACATAGACATCGGCGAGTTGAGGACATTTTGAGAGTAACTTCCATCTATATAGAGGGTGTAGAGAGATAGTACAATTATACAGTGGTCCCCGATACGTATTATATAGAGGGAGATAGACTGTCGCATTACTGTGGCATTAAGCGACGACGATCCGTATTATAAGGACCATGTGTGGTTGAAATTGTTCAGTATAGATCCAATATCCGCCTTTATTATTTGGCGAACGAAATTTAAAGCAATAGTTATTCCGATACTGGGCACATGTACGCTGGATTAGAATCATTCCATTAAAAGGATACCGTCAATCTGTTTGTAAAAGCACAAACGGTCTAACGCTTACTTATAGACTGCGAAATCGAACACTTTCCAGAAAATCCGTCTTTTTTCGCTAAAATAACTGATTGGTGTATATTGGAGCGTTTACTCGATGAAACGTGCACGGAAATGCCCAAGAATAACACAGGCTGTATATATTATTAGAACTTACACGGATACGGATTTGAGATTTTTGTAACATCATGATGATTTGCCGGCATCATTGAAAACTGTTGACCGCTTCTCTCTGCAGGAAACTAGCCTATGTTTATGTATACTATGACTGTCTTTTTGAATTTGGTGCTAATACTGTTATATGGAATAGGGAATAGGTCTTTGGATTATGGACGCGGATATTCTCTAATGGACGACGGCTGGATTATGAATGACGGACTAGACGCTTGTAATTTCAAATAATGCACACTCGTTAGTTTAATTTGCACTTTTCAGACTAACTGATAACACCATGAAGGAAATATGTGAACTCGTCCGTTTTAAGGACAGAGTAACATCAGAATAAACCAACCTACAAAATATTGATATGCCATCATAAAACATTATTCCTTGTCGAGTCATGTGGTATACATCACGCAGCTGTTAAGTAAGTCGTGTTTACCTGAATAATTCTTTATGGGTCGCAACCCATAAATTCACTAAAGTGGACATAATAGTGAAGGTATATAAGGCCATTAATACCGCGGAAAATTTACTTGATAAACGGTGTCGTGCATATTCGCATTCATGTCACACAGACTCTTATTTGACTCAAGATATTGCATCTTGTTTATAAACTTGTTCATAGCTTGTGATAAAACGATTTAATGAAGCGGAAGTGGCACGAAAAGAAGAAAGGGAACGCAATTTTTGATAGCGAAATTATTAATGTATCTGTATATTCCTGAATTATGCTGGTGAACAATGTTGGGAGGCGCACAATCCTCATGGTACTCCTTCGGTCGCCGCCCACCATCTATGATATCTGTGTCCGTCATCAAAATACCACACGATCCGCGAGACACGATTACCACCACAGTCCTATCACAGACAATGTTATATGCCTGGATTCTGTTGGTGGCCACTGGCTCCGATGTCAGGCCTCTGTACATTGTCTTTACATTAGTGTATATGTACTATTGTGTTATTGGGAATCGGGATCTGATCAACATTTTCAGTTACACGTCGGCCTTCTTTAAAGCCTTTACAGATCTACCTAGTAAGACCAGGCGGTTGAATTTATAGACGATATGGGATCGATTTTGTCTTCTGTATAATAACAGTGTATATGTATTATGACAGCGTATTTTCCGAGGAATTCACTTTCGTAATTTGCATAACTGTTGATACTACCGTGTAGAAAATATTCAAAATTTAACAAATGAAATGAAAACAATAGCCATCATTTTACAACTGAGATTTCGTGAAAACCGTTAAATATATTTCAAATTTGATGGTATACCTTGATCAAAGACAACTAGAACTAGTAAAGGTCGTCTCAGTTTTATCAGTTCGTCTTAGTCTTTGAATTATTCAACTTTTAATGTAGAAAGTTATAAGATAATCAAATTTTGTCAATTCATTTTAGTTAAAATTTTATAAATATAGAACTAGGCAGAAATTTAAAGAAAGTGAGACACTATTTACTAGCTTTAGTTGTCTTTGATCAAGGTATTTAATCAAAGGTGATGGTACGATAAGGCGGGATTTTGGCCTATACGTGGTGCAGTTCAAATCGAATAAACAAAATATCCTAAAAATACTTATGTTTTAATGTAACGGCAAGAGAAAATATAAGTACATAATATGTGAAAGTTTTAGTGCGATTGCGTTATGATTATAGTTATCACATGAAACTGAAATCCACACCTTGTGCTTTTTCGTGAAAAATGGGTCTAAATCGAGTTCTTCAGACACGCATTTAGACACGAAGGACCCCTTGGACCAAAACGCCATTTAACCTGGTGTTGTGTGGTAACATTATATCACCACTGGTGGAAAATCTTTTTGGTCCAAGGAGTCCTTGATACTAAAAAATGAAAAGTTATGATTCATAACGTTTGAAGTTTTCGTAAGTAGATTAAAGTGACAAAATAGCTTGTTACAGTTGTTCGTATGTCGTGGTGTAGTGGATACGCACGTTGGACCACAAGCGCCTCGAAAGTTTCTTTTACCGAGTTCGAATCCCAGGAGAGCAATATGTGTGACCTCGACAAGTTATTTCAATCTTTCTCATTTGTGTAAAAAAAATTGCATTCAGCATATCTGAAATAAGATTTTAGGCTATCATTATGAACCAATTAAAAGTAAAATAAAATATTGTTTACCGATGACACGATACCACAGGCCCGCAAAACAAGAGTTTTTGGGGGGTGTGGGCGGTGGTATTAGGGTGAAGTGTCGAAATATGGGGTCTATATATATAATGTAATGTACATTTCTTCTCTCCATCTATCAATCACGATGCAATGTACAACTTGTCGTGGCCGGCAACTGTCAATCAACGGAGCGACTGATCGTTCGATTTTAACGTTTGACTAGCCCGGAATGTCCACACGGTATCGTGCACAGGCCCGCAAAACGAGAGTTTTGGGGGGGTGTGGGCGGTGGTATTAGGGTGAAGTGTCGAAATATGGGGTCTCTATATATAACCCCATGCTTTATATAAATCCACATAAAGGTGTGAAACGAACTTTGGGTGAATCGAGAAATAAACGGTTTACCGCCAAACAAAATACATCAGCATATTCTTCAAGTATCACTGTATATATTCCCGTCGTCAAATTAGTAAATTTGTGCAATTTTTTACCTTTGCCGGGCGATTCAAAATCCAACCTAACTGTCCATCCATCTAGGAACAGTTAGATTATGGCGGGCTTCGTTCTCAATTCTGATTAGTCAGTTGCGACAGTTGATCAATGTGTGACCTCTCTTGTCGGAGGTGTGTCGCGACTGA